>OY292402.1:5730114-5779096 GCA_958496205.1 Idaea biselata
ATTGGGGACACGATGTGTCTATAAATGATTCCGGACAGCGCTCTTGGGAGTGGCCGATGAGACAGCCTGCAAGTCTTAATATTGTTGGGTGTCAAGTGGGAACGCTATAATTGTTAGTTCAGTTGTTACCTGATGCGCATTACGCCGCCGCCGCGACGCTTCTAGCTCTCCATTAGACGTGTACAGTGTATCAGGGGTCGTGTTACCTGATGCGCAAGCCTCGCGAGTTCCTCCTCGCCGCCGCCGCCGCCGTGACGCTTGTAGCTCTCAATGAGACGTCTACAGTGTATCAGAGGTCGTGTTACCTGATGCGCAAGCCTCGCGAGTTCCTCCTCGCCGCCGCCGCCGCCGCGACGCTTGTAGCTCTCCATGAGACGTGTACAGTGTATCAGAGGTCGTGTTACCTGATGCGCAAGCCTCGCGAGTTCCTCCTCGCAGGCGGAGTCGTCCTCGTCCAAGTCGGCGAGGTGCGGGTGCTCGTGCGGGGAGAGCGCGGACGAGGCGCTGCCTTCTTCCTCCTCGCCGCCGCCGCCACCGCCGCCGCCGCGACGCTTGTAGCTCTCCATGAGACGTGTACAGTGTATCAGAGGTCGTGTTACCTGATGCGCAAGCCTCGCGAGTTCCTCCTCGCAGGCGGAGTCGTCCTCGTCCAGGTCGGCGAGGTGCGGGTGCTCGTGCGGGGAGAGCGCGGACGAGGCGCTGCCTTCTTCCTCCTCGCCGCCGCCGCCACCGCCGCCGCCGCGACGCTTGTAGCTCTCCATGAGACGTGTACAGTGTATCAGAGGTCGTGTTACCTGATGCGCAAGCCTCGCGAGTTCCTCCTCGCAGGCGGAGTCGTCCTCGTCCAGGTCGGCGAGGTGCGGGTGCTCGTGCGGGGAGAGCGCGGACGAGGCGCTGCCTTCTTCCTCCTCGCCGCCGCCGCCACCGCCGCCGCCGCGACGCTTGTAGCTCTCCATGAGACGTGTACAGTGTATCAGAGGTCGTGTTACCTGATGCGCAAGCCTCGCGAGTTCCTCCTCGCAGGCGGAGTCGTCCTCGTCCAGGTCGGCGAGGTGCGGGTGCTCGTGCGGGGAGAGCGCGGACGAGGCGCTGCCTTCTTCCTCCTCGCCGCCGCCGCCACCGCCGCCGCCGCGACGCTTGTAGCTCTCCATGAGACGTGTACAGTGTATCAGAGGTCGTGTTACCTGATGCGCAAGCCTCGCGAGTTCCTCCTCGCAGGCGGAGTCGTCCTCGTCCAGGTCGGCGAGGTGCGGGTGCTCGTGCGGGGAGAGCGCGGACGAGGCGCTGCCTTCTTCCTCCTCGCCGCCGCCGCCACCGCCGCCGCCGCGACGCTTGTAGCTCTCCATGAGACGTGTACAGTGTATCAGAGGTCGTGTTACCTGATGCGCAAGCCTCGCGAGTTCCTCCTCGCAGGCGGAGTCGTCCTCGTCCAGGTCGGCGAGGTGCGGGTGCTCGTGCGGGGAGAGCGCGGACGAGGCGCTGCCTTCTTCCTCCTCGCCGCCGCCGCCACCGCCGCCGCCGCGACGCTTGTAGCTCTCCATGAGACGTGTACAGTGTATCAGAGGTCGTGTTACCTGATGCGCAAGCCTCGCGAGTTCCTCCTCGCAGGCGGAGTCGTCCTCGTCCAGGTCGGCGAGGTGCGGGTGCTCGTGCGGGGAGAGCGCGGACGAGGCGCTGCCTTCTTCCTCCTCGCCGCCGCCGCCACCGCCGCCGCCGCGACGCTTGTAGCTCTCCATGAGACGTGTACAGTGTATCAGAGGTCGTGTTACCTGATGCGCAAGCCTCGCGAGTTCCTCCTCGCAGGCGGAGTCGTCCTCGTCCAGGTCGGCGAGGTGCGGGTGCTCGTGCGGGGAGAGCGCGGACGAGGCGCTGCCTTCTTCCTCCTCGCCGCCGCCGCCACCGCCGCCGCCGCGACGCTTGTAGCTCTCCATGAGACGTGTACAGTGTATCAGAGGTCGTGTTACCTGATGCGCAAGCCTCGCGAGTTCCTCCTCGCAGGCGGAGTCGTCCTCGTCCAGGTCGGCGAGGTGCGGGTGCTCGTGCGGGGAGAGCGCGGACGAGGCGCTGCCTTCTTCCTCCTCGCCGCCGCCGCCACCGCCGCCGCCGCGACGCTTGTAGCTCTCCATGAGACGTGTACAGTGTATCAGAGGTCGTGTTACCTGATGCGCAAGCCTCGCGAGTTCCTCCTCGCAGGCGGAGTCGTCCTCGTCCAGGTCGGCGAGGTGCGGGTGCTCGTGCGGGGAGAGCGCGGACGAGGCGCTGCCTTCTTCCTCCTCGCCGCCGCCGCCACCGCCGCCGCCGCGACGCTTGTAGCTCTCCATGAGACGTGTACAGTGTATCAGAGGTCGTGTTACCTGATGCGCAAGCCTCGCGAGTTCCTCCTCGCAGGCGGAGTCGTCCTCGTCCAGGTCGGCGAGGTGCGGGTGCTCGTGCGGGGAGAGCGCGGACGAGGCGCTGCCTTCTTCCTCCTCGCCGCCGCCGCCACCGCCGCCGCCGCGACGCTTGTAGCTCTCCATGAGACGTGTACAGTGTATCAGAGGTCGTGTTACCTGATGCGCAAGCCTCGCGAGTTCCTCCTCGCAGGCGGAGTCGTCCTCGTCCAGGTCGGCGAGGTGCGGGTGCTCGTGCGGGGAGAGCGCGGACGAGGCGCTGCCTTCTTCCTCCTCGCCGCCGCCGCCACCGCCGCCGCCGCGACGCTTGTAGCTCTCCATGAGACGTGTACAGTGTATCAGAGGTCGTGTTACCTGATGCGCAAGCCTCGCGAGTTCCTCCTCGCAGGCGGAGTCGTCCTCGTCCAGGTCGGCGAGGTGCGGGTGCTCGTGCGGGGAGAGCGCGGACGAGGCGCTGCCTTCTTCCTCCTCGCCGCCGCCGCCACCGCCGCCGCCGCGACGCTTGTAACTCTCCATTAGACGGAGCTCCATTAGTCGTCTAGAATTGTCATTACATATTTTAAACCAAGTCGCTTCCCGATATCTGTCTGTCTGTCTATCCCCGTGTATGCTTAGATCTTTAAATCTACGCGACAAATTTTGTTGTGGTTTTTTTTTATTGATGAAAGAAAAGGAAAGTCCGGCCGTTGTCGCGAGAAGACCACGGCAGGGCCGGGTCGGCGGGGTTATAATATTAGCATTATGGGTTCGATTAAAACCCAATTTTGATTTAAGATTTAAAAACATTAGTGTTAGTTACCTAGCATCAACATTGTCGCAGAGCAGTTGGCAATGAGCGGTGTCGCTGCCGGACGATTCTTCTTCCACTTCAGACACTGACTCCGCAAGGTCCGCCGTTTTCAACTGACTCGCAACTAAAACAATACACATTGAGAGATGTAGAGAGTGTTACAATTTGGTGCCGTGACATAATTACCAAGATAGTTAATAATTTTATTAAAGTTGTTACAGTTCGATTAGAATCTATGAATAATGCGTAAAATTGGTCCAATGTGATCATCCTTCTTAATCCTCTCGGTTCGGTCAAAAAATGTTGTCGTTTTAATAAACCAATAAGTATATTTAACAAGAAGAAGTGTATAATGAAAAAATCTTCCCGTTACGGGTTTCGAACCCGTGCCCCTCGCTTGCCGGGCGAGTGCGCTAACCAATGTGACACGGTGACTAAATGATTATGCTTCAAGGGACAATTCTTAAAAATAAGAAGTAATAAGTAAGCAAATAGCGTGGCTGGACCATGCACTCACGGAAATGCCTCGTCTTGCCGGCCTTGTGTCGTTTCTTGTACAGTTTCTTCTTGCGCGGTCGGAGCAGCTCCTCCGCGCCGCTGCTAGCGCTGCCGCTGCTGCCGGCACGCTTACTCCTTCTGACAGAAACGTGGTATGTTAGCTATACAGGTGTTATGTGTTGAGTCTTGTCAGCTCGCATGAGGGGCAAATGTAAGTAATGTTATACTGAATCATAACCTATACTACACGATCAGATTTTACTACTGTTACAACCTGTAGAATGACGATATTTAAATCTATTTTACGTAATCAGCGCTGGAGCTGTCTGCTTCAGTATTAAGCGGAGGACGCAACCTTTTTTGGGCGCTGTACAACTATTGATTTTGTTGTTATTTTTTAAGCCTTACAAATTGTTAAAATTATTATTGTACAGTGTTAAACCTACCAAAAATAAATGCATTTTTTTTAATTATTATTTTTACAGTATTGTTACATGATGTTTAATATTTAATTACTTACTGTAACAATGTAAGTGCAACACTGTACATATTTTAATTACGCACATTAAAATATAATAAATTTAAATGGATCTGAAAGAGTTACATACTTTTGACATGGTTTCAAAGTGGAACACTCCTTTTTCGTCAGTTCTTCGCCTTCGCGAAGCCATTCTTGCTCCGCTACAAAATGAAAAGTAAGATTTTAAAGCAGTTCTTTTTGTTTGTAACACAATATGTTTGCAATGAATATTACCTGTTAGTTCACGTTGATGTTTACTCTGTTTGCGAGGCGTTGGTCCGGCCTCTTCGCCTGACGTGCTTAGTTCTTCACACTGAAACAAACAAAGTATTTGAAACTTCTGCGCCATGGTAGAATACATTTATTTATCATCACTTCATAGAGATTTTACTGCTAATGTTGTTTGCTTATAGGCTAGCAGTATTCAAATTTGTAGCCAGTTCACATCTTTTATTCATAACATGTCATACATTGTATAAAGCGTAAGAAAAATAAAGTTTACATCCGAAACATAGGTAGGTACTGATCTACAAATAGTATCATACTTACTGGATCATCATCGGAGTTAGTCTGGTCCATGCTAACACTGGCTTCGGATGAGGAGTTGTGATGTGGCTTACAGGCCGGCTGCGGGGGCCGCAGTGCCGGCTCTTCAGCCAATGGAGGCGGAGTACCCACTACAGCGCCTCCACTGCTCCGTGACCACATTGCTCGCATTAAAGCTGAAGCCAGGTACAGGCTCTGGGAAGACATAAGGGTTATTTTAGCCTGCGACTATGTTCAAACATGATTTGTATTTTTAAGGAAGATGCAAGGGTCTGCACTTTCAGATTGTATCTACACAAAGCAGCAGTTACAACTAGAGGCAAGAGCTGCAATTCAATTCAATTCAAAGACTACACATGATCAAAAAGATTAAATAACTATGATAAGATAATTCTTTAATTAGTGTGTCTCTTACCTGTTCAGTATGATCTTTCGGCGGTAAAGAACACAGTAAGCTATAGAGGTGAGCGCACGGTTTCGGCGCCAATGCCCTAATGAATCCAGGTAACAGATCATATACTTGTCTCCCACAGTGTTTGAGCTGCGCAGCGGCCCACACAAGTTCCACATGGTCGTTGGTCACCCGACCTTCTACGGCCAAGAACTTGAGGATCATGTGGGATTGTTTTATCACCTGAGAAGTATAAATACAGATGTTAAATAAGATAAATCGAAGAGTCATGTAGATTTAGTACTCTTCTGTAACATTTGTGATTTAACTAATCTTTATTTTAATAAGACAAATTGCAAAGTTAAGTTTTTAAAATACACATTCTACTGCTTTTGAAAAAATGCTTTCAAAAACTTTAGTACCCGGCGGGATTCTATTGGTAATCCGAACCAACGCGTTAAACCGCTTCGCCACGGGTAGCCCTCCAGCCGGGTCGAATTTAAGAAAGCACCTCTTCGTGTGTTCTTGCGAGTAAGGCCTCGTAGTGACATCTACCGGCGAACTTTGCAGATCGACTCGGCTTGTAACTTCCCATATTACATGGAAATGATTACAATATAAGATGACACATGATCACATGATGACATGATGATGATCTGCAAAGTTCGCCGGTAGATGTCACTACGAGGCCTTACTCGCAAGAACACACGAAGAGGTGCTTTCTTAAATTCGACCCGGCTGGAGGGCTACCCGTGGCGAAGCGGTTTAACGCGTTGGTTCGGATTACCAATAGTCGCGGGTTCGAATCCCGCCGGGTACTAAAGTTTTTGAAAGCATTTTTTTTTCAAAAGCAGTATTCCTAAGTGTGGATTAACACTAAGAAATAATGTTTACACATTCTAATTAAGTATTATTTGTCATTGTTAGTTTAGAGTTTTCTTCTGTTTTCGCGATGTTGTATTGAAATTAAAGACATTTTGAGCATTGAGCGTTGTAACAATGTTAAAAGTTATAAACACCACATGATTCAAACCGAAAAATGACTTTAATTTCAATTGTTAATTTAATTACTTCTTTGATGTTAATATTAGAAAACTATCATCTTACCTCAACATGCAAATTCGGCCCGAAGAGATGTTCAATAATGTTGTTATTGGTGAGCCAAGTAGCTAACTGCTGTCCTGTCATTTCAGCATCAGCTGCTGCTTCCCGGGAACACAGCTCATTGTGTGCAGCGATGTGAGCGTTAATTTGTGCAACTCCCGCTAAGCGCATTGTCAATGTACTGCTGTTGAAGTACTTGAATGCTAGGGCTAGTCCGTCGCCATCGAATGTTAGAGGCGCGTCTAGGGTCTCCTTTGCAGCGCCCCACATGAAATCTGTCATATAATTAGTTATGTGAATAGAACATGCAATTTTATCTTACAAGATACAGTAGAAATGTTCAAAGATCTCTTTTTAACTTATAGAGCATTTGAAGCTGTAGAGGTTGTGGTTGTGCATTGTCTGTCGTTCAGTGTTTTATTTAAGTACTTATACTAACCTGCCATTGATTTAACTGCGGGCACTCTCAAATCTTTGTCCTCCAGCATACACATATACTTCAATATCTTACATCTCAAGGGCATAAACAGTTGATTGACAGCTCTGAAGTTAAGCCACAATTTGAGGTTCCCAACAGCCGCCACTATAGCATGTGCCATTGAAAGAGGCAATGTACTTGGAGCTCCATGCTCAAATACAATTGTCATCGCACCCACACCACCCATCTTACAGAAAAAGCTTACATTCCTGAGTAAGTATGCAGGTATCTCAGTATCCTGGAGATCGCAGTATGTGCTTAAGTTGGATATTTCTTGAGCAGACAGCTCATCTAGCCTGCTTAGAGCTGAGTGCTTACAAGCTAAATAAAGAGGAAAGTTGAGCAGAAATATTTTAGAGAGGATGTGCATTAACTTCTCTCGTTGCTGCATCGACCATGATTCGCTATCAGAGGAGTCTGATTTATCCTCGTTGGTCTCTTCTGTGTTCTGTGATGTGTCTGTTGCCTCTGGTGGAGGGGTTGGTGTAGACTTCTCAACATCCACTGGGTTACTTTCACTTTCATCATCTTTCTGGCTACCTTCTGCTGACTTAGGTCTGTCTTGAGCATTCTCTGTTGGTGGGGCTTTAGCTGCCTCTGTAAGATCATCCTTCAATGCCTTCAGTTGACAGACTGATAGGCACAACACACTTTGAACTACCAGATAGAATCTTTCAAAGTTCTTTACATCTCTGTAGCAGCACATGCATTGCCTGCGTGAAGGAAACACAACAGTAAATAAGAAATATTAATTTTGTATCGTTTTCAAGGTGATACAATCAAAATAGACAGATTCCTTTGTAACAATATTGTAAAGGGAATGGGGCTATCTATCAACATTTGTAAATTCTGTGATCCAGTAGTATGTCAATTATAATGATACAAGAACTAAAATTTATCTGAGAAGCTTACCTTTGTGGCCATTGAAGAATAAAGTTGAGGACAATATCGAGATCAGACTGAGATATTGTTGGATATTGGGTAGCATCGTCGGTTAGTCTTGATTCACCTGATAAATGAGATAATAATCAATAGGCACATCTGATTACCAGGCTCTATTAATACAAGCAAAGGTATCAAGCGTATTTATTGCAATTCATGTCTTCATATTATGGGTCAAGCAAGTGGGACTCCAAAATTTCGAAACAATGAACTTACAATTTAGTAAAAGCTGTGAAAAGTCCGAACAAACATCACACATTCTTAAAACTTTAAGTCAAGACTGAGCGAAATATTACACTAATATTATCGCAAAGGTTATTTGTGGTGAAAAACTGATCATTATTGATATTTTTCGTATCAGAAAACGAACACTGAATAAAATGTCACAGAATCATTCCACCATTGTTGACGATGTTGTCAAAACTGCGTTTTGTTAAATTTTAGAAAAAAAAGTCAAGGTGTTTTGGATTATTTTACTGTGCGTGCTTCACAAAAGTGTTAAGATTGTCATAGATTATGTAATTTTTGTGCTAGAAATGTAATAATCAGAACCTGAATTTATCGAAATAATTTTTTTGATAATAAAACCTTCTTAGAACTAGAAAACAAAACGCAATTTAAAATGTGAAAACTTTTATAATCTGTGGCACATAATGTTGCCAGTCAAAAAATGATTTTTTTTCGCTCTCTAACCATATGTTTGTCAATGTCATTCTACAGTCAGTCAGCTTTTCTGTCACAGTAAACTGTCAGTCAGCTGTTTTAGTTTTGTGGGTTTGTTGCGATGGGGTGATTTATTTAGAATTTTAATTAAAAATGGTGCAACTTCTTTACGTTATAGCTAGTATACACACATTGCTATGTCCTTTTACTAAAGTAGAGGAGAGCTTCAATATTCAGGCAGCCCACGATATACTTTATCACAGACATAACCTATCAGAGGTATTGACGAGTCTAATTTTGGATTCGTATGAGCTATAACGCTGAATGATGATGATTAAATTGACTATGTCTATTCCAGTACGATCATAATGAATTCCCGGGGCCAGTGCCGCGGACTTTTATCGGTCCGCTAGTGATATCTGCATTGTCGGCACCTACTGTATTATTTTTCCATGTAGCCGGACTCCACAAGTTTTGGATGCAATATGTAGGTGAGTGTATAAATAGTTCTATCTTCTCTATAACCTACATATTCATTTTAATATTAGACTTATATTATTGTTAATTCAAAGTACAAGACTAAATTATTGAGAACTAGTTACGCCTCGCGGTTTCGTCCGCGTAAGTCGCTGTATTGAACAAAAATTGATCCTCCCAAACGGTTTTTCGTAGTTTTTGTCGGTAGGTTAACTCATAATAACAATCACATTCATTCAATAATACTTCTGTATTATTAAATGAAACTTGAGCTTAGCAATGCCTTAAAATATATTGGCTGAAGTACACAAGAGTTAAAACAAAAACCGCCTTCTCTTATGAATGTTTTTGATTGTGACTATAAATGTGTTAAACAATAATTTTATTGGAACACTAGCAGATCCCCGCGGTTTCACCCGCGTAAGTCCCGATCCCGTGGGAATATCGGAATTAAAAGTAGCCTATGTTACTCAGGGTGAATGTAGCTTTCTAATGGTGAAAGAATTTTCGAAATTGGTACAGTAGTTTCGGAGATTACCCCCAATATACATACATACATACATGTTACCAACATTACCCCCAATATACATACATACATACATGTTACCAACATTACCTCTTTATAATATTAGTATAGATTACGTTAAAAGTTAACACTTTACTATTCCAGTTCGATTAGCCCTAGCACTAACAGTAATAGGAGCATGGAGTCGTTTGAAGAACACTCTACAGAAGCTGTATGGGAACTCCTACGTCTGGTGGTTCAGTCTGATCACTGTCACACAGTATCATTTCATGTTTTACATGAGCCGTCCACTGCCCAACATTATGGCATTACCACTTGGTGAGTCTTATATTATGGTGAATTGAATTGAATTTTGACTGATGGCGATTCTGCGCACAGTGTGTTGCAATTCCGCCAATGTCCAGTGATGAAGAAACTAACGAAGGAGATTGGTCAGTTTCAAAGAGATGAAGCAGTGTAGCCGAATCATTTAAAACAAACACAAAATATTTAAAACACAAATCCAATACCTATTTAATACCACAACAGAACAAACATTATGGTGTCTTACCCACTGACTTATAATATAGATAGATGAACGCTTTATTTGCAAAACATTAAGTAGGTATAATACAGTCATACATTAAGTATAAAAACATAAAAGCTTAAAAGTAGAAAATTGCTCAAATGGGCGGCCTTATCGCTAAAAGCGATTTCTTCCAGGCAACCTTGGGATGGAGATAAACTGTTTAGCTTGAAACGGTAGGTTAAACAATAATAACGGTCTATACAATGCCTATGTTTATGTAACTTTTCTTACTGTCTGTTAACTTTCAAACTTCATGTCACAGTAAAAGACAAACATTACATAGTCATTGTTTATAAGTCAGGGGGTTAATTGTTAAAATAAGTTTTTGCCATGGGATTTTAATACCTATGGCTTTCCTCATATCTTTTAAAATCCAAAAATCTAAGAGTTAATCTCAGACAGACAAAAATATATGTTTTTACTTTTATATTTTGTAATTTTTTTCAGTTCTCCTGGCTTATGAAGGCTGGTTAGCCAGGAAACAGAAACAATTTATAATATCAGCTGGTGCTTCAATAGTTATATTTAGATCAGAACTGGCTATGTTATTTGGTCTATTTCTGATTATGGATGTATATTTTAAGAAAATTGAAATTGTCAGGTAATTTAATTTTAATTATAGCTGTTTTAATTAATATTTGTGCATGGGTACATAAAGCTTACATAGATACAGAAGACAGAGATAGTGATTGTCAGTAAAACTTTGTTTGTTCATATGAAAATGTATTTACAAATCTACCAGTAAGTACCTAAAACGTTTTATTCTTTTTATCTAATTACAACTTTTACTAAATAGTACCTACTTATTGACATTTTTCAGATTATTGAAAATAGCAGTGCCAGCTGGTATAGGTCTGATTGCTCTAACAGTCGCAATTGACTCCTTATTCTGGGGACGTCTGCTGTGGCCCGAAGCTGAAGTATTCTGGTTCAATACAGTCATGAATAAGAGCTCCAATTGGGGTGTATCCTTTAAACAAAATAATTTTGCTAACAGATTATTCCAGGGAGAGTAGAGACTGTAGTGAAGGGAAAGACTGCAATTATTACAAATATAATTACACAAAAGTGATTGATAATTAATTATAGACCTGTTGTCACGCAAATTGTCACTTGTGAACACTAATCATGATTAATTTATTTGTATTCACCGCTTAGTAACATTTATAAAAGAACGAAGGTGTGTGATGTTATTAACTGACTTCCAAAACACAGGTGGTTATTTTTGCCTAATTATCTTATTTTTTAGTAGTTTTTATTATAGTATTTTTTTAATTAATGGGTGGACATTTCACCCACAGGTTCGATCAACCACTATCTTACCAAATGGTAATAAGTACTAAGATGACTAAATTAGACTAGACGAAGATGACTAAAATGTAGAATGTTTATCTCTTTCTTATTTTTCAAATACATACCTACATTTCATTTCCTAAACATACATAGACATCTCCATTCCTCTGGTATTTCTACTCGGCGCTACCCCGCGGGCTCGGGCCGAGCATCCTGCTGATACCACTCGGGCTGTACGTCGACAAGCGCACGGTGCAGGTGGCTGCCCCGGCCTTTGTCTACATCCTGCTGTACTCGTTCTTGCCGCACAAGGAGCTGAGGTTCATCATCTATGTGTTCCCGTTGCTGAATATGGCGTCTGCAGCCGCCTGTTCTTATGTGTAAGTATAAATAAGCGACGTCTTCATAAATGCTGTTTAAAGGCCCCTAAACCGGCAGCTCTAGACGTCCGGCTGTGCCAGTGTGTGGTTTCTGTTCTGTTGTGGTGCATGATTTCTTAAAGCCATGCAGCATATAGATAAATGTTTCTATGACGCCACTCACTGATGTATGGCATCCTCTATACAATTACATGTGTAAGCAAGCAGTAAGCATACTTGTCCAACTTTCAAAAATAAAATATTCTGTACCTATATTAGGCCAAGCAGCAGGGAAATCACATTACAAAAGATGGTGTAACAAATTTTATGATTTTAGGTTATTTAGCTAAGTTAGCTTGATATAAATTCAATTTCTTGACCTTGGGGCACGACGGGGTATGTCCGATATTTTGAGTTTAATATGCTTTTTGCACATAGTGTCTCGATAATAAGTCGTATGACAAAAGTGTCTAAGAACAGTATGTAGAAGTCAAAATCTCTTACATTCTGTCCATACATGTCAATTCTGTAAGTCTTACAGGTAAAAAGTTACAATCAAAAGAAGAAAAATGTTAAATGCGCCATTTAGGACACCGTGTCGTACTACTAGCGCCATCTTGTAGGCGGCCACCACAAATAATTTGTTGTTGCTTATTATGGAAAATAATTGTCGTAGAAATCTATACTGATTTTATATAATGCTGTTTTTAGGGTTCCGTACCCAAATGGTAAAAACGGGACCCTATTACTGAGACTTCGCTGTCTGTCTGTCTGTCTGTCTGTCCGTCCGTCCGTCCGTCCGTCCGTCCGTCCGTCCGTCTGTCACCAGTCACCAGGCTGTATCTCATGGACCGTAATAGCTAGACGGTTGAAATTTTTTTCTTTTTTTGATTGTAACTTTTTACCTGTAAGACTTACAGAATTTACATGTATGGACAGAATGTAAGAGTTTTTGACTTCTACATACTGTTCTTAGACACTTTTGTCATATCACTTACTATCGAGGCACTATGTGCAAAAAACGAAATATTAGCAAAATATCGGACATACCCCGTCGTGCCCCAAGGTCAAGAAATTGAATTTATGTCAAGCTAACTTAGCTAAATAACATAAAATCATAAAATTTGTTACACCACCTTATGCAAGGCTACGTAAGAGGTGATTTCCCTGCTGCTTGGCCTATATTAGCTATAGTGCGCCATACTGTTGGTATACCTAATAAATAAATACCCCGCTATTAAAAGCAAAACGTTCCTTGCATTGAGTATGACATGATTAATGTGACAAACTCTTGCCTATGTAAAGTCTAAACTCTAGTAAAATTATGTTTTACAGTTACATTAGAAGAACGAAATCTCCAATTTACGAGTTACTATTCTGGGGACAAATCATGGTCATGGTGGGGAACGTTGTGATCACGTTGGCCTTCATGTCTGTAGCAATGACCAACTATCCGGGGGGTGTCGCCATATCCAGGTAAAATTCATGTTTCTATGTCTAAAAGTACTTTTAATGATTTTGGGAGGTTCATATATTATTCGCTTTACAATAAAAAAAACGTTTCTTTCACGTTTGCGTAAACGCCTAAATTGTCTAAAAAATTAAATAGCGACTTTAGCGAGCTAAGTTGAAGCTTCAACTTTTAATCGTGTCTAATGGTAGTTTGCGTTTTCTCACTTCGGATACTGTTCTATTGTACCTATATCTTGTGAATTATACACTTCTAATGCCAGTTTTACATTTATTTTAGATTGCACAAGCTGTTAAAAGACGAGCCCAATGTCCACGTTCACATCGGCAACTTGGCAGCTCAAACAGGAGTAACGCGGTTCACGCAAATAAACGATGACTGGAAATACTACAAAAATGAATCTCTTACCTTGGATCAGTTAAAAGTATTCACGCATTTGTTAATAGAAGCTAGGAGCAAGTACTCGACAAATATTAAAGCGTTGTCGAACACTCATGATGTCATTGACGGTGTCGAATCGTTTTCTCATATCTCCATGACATATAAAATAATGCCGCCATTGAAAATTAAAACGAAACCTGCTATTTTTATACTCCAAAGAAGAGATTTCCGAGAATATCCTTTAGGGACTCCGCATCCGAATGTTATCGATTATACAATGAGACCAAATTATGCTGAAGAACAAGTAATAAATGCTATTGAATACAATTCCATGGAACATAAAGCTACGCAATCTGAAATAGATAATGCGTCTGATGAAATAGAAGATAACGATATACAAGGGGACGAAGTTAAAGAAGAATTTATCGATGAGATAGTCTACGACAAAGAAGACATAGACGAGAAAGATATTGTAGTACCAGAACCAGTAGTATCAGAGGAATCAGAAGAAAACAATGTCGAAACTGTTGAAGAAGAAGTGACACAACCTGAGATTGAAACCCACACAGTTGTTCCTAAATACGCCAAAGCCAAGAAATCTCTCGACGAAGTTAAAGCGTTACGACTAGAAAGGAAAAAGAAAGCAATTCAAAAAATAAAATCTGAAACGCGTAAGGAAGTTGTAGCATCTGCTAAAGAAAAGTTAAGAGAAATCATGAAACGACATAAACATATTGCAGAAGAGTTGACTAAAGACGACAGAGATACTGAAGAAAAAGTGATATCTAATGTAGAAACGGAGGAGAATGAAGTAGAAAGCCGCGGAGATATACCCGATACAGAAACCACAGCTCAAGTAGATCCTATTGAAATAGAAACCAAATCTGATGATTCAGAAACTAACAAAGCAACAAGCTCCGAAATATTAGACGAATTAATACAAAACAACGATACAATAAACCATTCTAATGAAAACATAGATTCGATAGTGGAAGAGGTTATAGCTAGGTTGTTAGATAGGAAAATATACGACGATAAAACTAAACCAGAAGATATTAAAGCAGAAGACAGATTAGTTATTCAGAGAATTGTTGAGGAAGTGCTTGTTGAGAGAATGAATTATACTAAAACTGAACAAAAGTAGATATTGACAAATATTACAAAGGATGTGCTTGGGATTGTTTGGCATCTTGCCCCATTATTTGAGGACCGCATCGCGTTTTCATTCATCTCAGGTCGATTGTCTTCTTTAGATAATAAGCAACAAGTAAACACATATCTTTAAATTTCATCCTAGTTAAGGCAAGTCAAGTTATTGTTAAGATGTCCCTTCACGATTTTCGAGACGTTTCACATGAAATTAGACTTAAGACTATTTATCTTGTGTAAGAAACAGGAAAAGGGTAAGACAGTTAGAAAGTCAGTCAATGTATGTATATTGCTTGTTGAACTTACGTGATCTCGTTGATGCTTCGGGACCACGGCCGGTATAACTCGTTTGCCGAAACGTCGAAATAATTAATAACAATGATTATCTATAACGCGATCTAGAGCCGTGTCTAATAATAATGATTATGATTACAATAGCTTTTTTATCTTGTGAAAACTGCATTTACTATAAGAAATCTTTTATCGCCGAATTGTTTGTTCTAATCTAGTCTTTATTTTTAAACTTGTTTTGTAAAAATAAAAGGTAAATAAAAAATACTTTTAAAAATAAAATAGTTTTATTTAAAATTTCTATTAATTTTTGTATGTAGCTCAAGGCTATTTTGTTTAGAAAACAAAACAGTTTTATTTAACCATTCAGTATACATGATCTGAAATAATTAACTTACTGACGATATTTTATTTGGAGTATTTAGCTATTAGGTGAACCAGGATTATTGTGAACATGGGGAAAAAGTAACTGAACTCACGATGGCATAATTCAGAAATATTTATATTTTTTTATAATTATTTATTGGAAGTTTTGGAATGATAATTGTCATAGATTGACGGATTTATCTTTTCGCACAAATAACAAAATTATTTTTATGAATGTAGTCTTTTATTTATTACGGAAGTATTTGATTACATTTCCCCGCAGTCACAACAGCCCCGGGTCACTCATGAAATAGGTACACATTGATCACAGCTCAATTGGATTCAATCTATTACAAATTATATTTTAGTAGGAAGCCGATTATTGTCCACATTCACTCAAATTATTTATAGGATTCAATGGATATTGTATTTTATTCTAACTCATTCAGTCTAGATGCGAGATATGAATAGAAATTATTCATGAAAGTCAAATATTAACATGAGTCTAACATGACTAGAGCGATATCAAATTGGGTATCCCAATTAATACACATCCCTTTAAAAATGTAATAGGAAGTTACTAAAGGATTTATGCTTTTTTTGTCTTTGAAAAGGCTTAACTTTGAGAAAAGATCATTGACGTCCATAAGCAATATTACTTTTAAATCAACTTACATGGATGTTTTGGTTTCGACTTAATATCGCCAGTTATGTAGTGCCCTCTTTAACATTGATGGAATATAAGTGACTAGAAAACAATATTGTTTCTAATCTTCACATAAAAATGTAGGAAGCAGCCGATTTACTATTAAAACGCGCTTGTAGCCTTGTCATGAATTTTACTTCAGTTCAAGCTGCAAAATCTATTACTTCATAACGCACGAAATGGTAAAACATACTACTTATAAATAATACGAAAACTATAGTTAAAACTATTTTTTGTACACAAGTAAGTCTTTGCTTCTCGGAGCGAAAACAACTAAGTACTGTTTAAGTACAAAATATATAGGATATACTTTTAAACTAACTTTATTTATATAACTTTATTTAACCCCTCAATGCCCCGATTCAAAACATAAAAATTTCAACGTAAGCAGGTGGCGGTCGATGCATTGTGCATGCATCGACCCGACTAAGGATGGATGATGCAGTTTTGTTATTTTATCGATAATTTTTTTGTAAGGTGAATAAAAATACAATCTAAATTTCAAATTACACCATATTGTTTGCCTGCTCTACTCCTGCTACTCTCCTACCTGTACACTTCTAGGAATTGAAACAATTAGATAAAAATTCATTTGTGTAACAATAACACTTGAAACCGGTTCCCTGATTGTTGATTGTTCCCTGTTTTTGTAAACAAACGTTTGAAGTGGTCGTAATTTTCGTTTGAGATATGTGCGGCGGGCGATACCGCTCATGACGTCATGGTAAAAAAATGTTTACGCTGTCATAAAAAACTTTTGTAAAACCGCGCATATCAGTCGCGATGTCAACACCTTTTGTTCTACAACGTTAGAAAAACCATTTTTTTGAATCTAGAGGTAACAAGCTGACCCAGCAAACGTTGTTTTGTCTTATAAATTATAGATAGTAGCCGATTCTCAGACCTACTGAATACGCATATAAAATTTGGTAAAAATCGGTCGCGCCGTTTCGGAGGAGTACGGTACCTAACATTGTGACATGGAAATTTTATATATTAGAAGATAAGAAGATAGATATTTACAGGAACCTATCATAATGTGACAAAATCACACTAATATTATAAATCCAAAAGTGTGATTGTTTGTAAACGACGAGGTTATCCCCGAACACACATCTATAAATAAAATATTGAGTAGATACTCATAATTACCCCAGATTACGTGTAAGAAAAACGTGTGGCATGCGGGGACTGCCGCGGTAGAGCTATTGCATAGCATTTTTTTTCTTAGGCTACATGGTAGCCTAAGATGTTAGGTTTTATTTTCGCTACATAATTTTTTGATTCGGTTGCCGCGCTTAAAACCTACTCGATATGCACACAAAATTTTATACAAATCGGTCCAGCTGTTTCGAAGGAGTTTGATTATATACCCCAGATTATATACAAAAAAAAGAAAAAAAACCTTCCCGATATGCACACAAAATTTTATACAAATCAGTTCAGCCGTTTCGAATGAATTTGATAACAGACACCGCGACACGATAATTTCATATATTTGATAAAATCATTGCAATATACCACCATCACTATCGACAAAAAAACCGTTAGATATTACTATCGACACTTACCCGTGCCTATTCTAACCATGGAAAAAAAAGTTTCATAGAAAAGTTGTCCTTATCACTATAGAAATAAAGAACAAAATGACGCGCTTGAAGCACCGTAACGAAATTCGCCCGCGCGACATTTTATCACTGCCAACTTTGAACGATCATAAACAAAAATTTCACCACAGACAAAGTAGATATTTTTTGCTCAGTATGTAGAACAGTTCTCAAAGGACGTATATCATTAAACTTCTTCATACAAAAGTGGACTGTAACTACTTGTGATTGTGGATTAAAGTAGTCTTGCCAATCGCGGCGACCGGTCGCCGCTTGGGGCTTGACTGAGGTGCGCCAAACACAAATCGCGCGGCGACCGGTCGCCGGGTGGGGCTTGAGGGGTTAAAACACATAATTATATATTTACCCGGGTCTTAATCACAAATGTTTAGTTTTGTTACTTTGACGTTTGGACTATGTTACAATAGCCTCGGTCGCGGAAAGACTAAAAAAAACCTCTAATTGGCTCTCCGGTTTTTAGTTTTTAAAGTTATATTGTTAAGCAGCTGTTGGTTCTCCTAAAAATAAATAAATAAAATAAAAACTCGCGTATAAACCAGATACGGCAACGAAACTGTCCAAAGCCGAGGCTGTAGCCGTCATGTGTAGGGACGTCGATTTAAAGCCGGAGTATCTGGGTTAAAACCCGGGTAAATATGTAATTTAGTTAGAATAAAAGTTTGTAAGATAGACAGAATGGAAAATAGAGATCTAAATAGTGTAGGCGGGTCACACAAAACGCGTGGCGTGCGTTTGCGAACCTTTGGCAAAAGTGGTGCAGCACAAAGGTACGCCACGCACTTTGCGACGCTTACGTGCGCACATTACACGTCACGCGTGCAGGTACATACAATGTAATGACGTGGCGTGGCACGCCCCGCGTTTCATATGACCCGGCTATATATGTAAAAATAACAACTATCCAAAAGACAAGAAAGGAACTATAGAGTTGTAATTTTTCTCATTTACACCATAGATCAGTTTTTATCATTAGAAGCTAAACACTAATAAAATAGAACAGAATAGAATTCCACATAAAAGGAATTAATTCAGACATTAATTAATCGAATAATTGAAATAATAAAATCGCTTCTTAGCATTCGAGCTAAGAAGTTTTCATTTTACATAGAAGTAAAATCACTTAGGAACTAATACATGAAATAGGCTCTTAATTATTCTTTAGGATTCTCCAGTCGAAGCGTCCAGAGCTGGAGTTGATGGAAGGTGGGCACGGAGGGCTGACCACTTCCCAGGGGTTCGCCCGCAGCGCTCCGAGCGCGCAGTACGGCACCTTGAGCAGGTTCTTGCTGACCTGGTAGCTGTGCGGCTCCGTGGCGCCGGCCGCCAGGCGCTGGAACGCCGTCGCCATCATGTCCAGGGTGGACGCGTGGCCCACGAATATAACGTTGCCTCCTGGGGAAAGATGGAAATAATAAGTATCTTCACATGTTGGCGTGTAGTAAGCTCATTTTTCCGAGCAGCGGACAAAGGTCATCACATCTATACATTTAAAATTCAAAATCCCTATTGATTCACATGGCCAAAGCACAGCTGCTGGTCCTAGAGACAAACTGGACGGTATGTTCTCTGTAATGTGTAATCCACTATCCACTAACAAAGCGTTCATTACCACGGGATCGGGACTTACGAAACCGTGGGACAAAATATATGCGCAGAATATGCGTAAAATAAACGCAGAAGGTTGCGGATTTAAAAATAAATATAGTATTTCTGGTCTGTTTATTATATATCCAAACATACATGTACCTACTCCAGAAAGTCAGGCGTATGCGTTCGAAACGTAGTGAATTATGAAAAGTCGTTTAATAAGCACATACGTTTATGTCGAGTGGTTTAGTTGCAGCTTAAGAGGATCGTCTCCATTCTCTTTCTCCATACAAACGTAGTTTAAATATTCCTCCCTGGATAAAGACATTAGAGCAAATATGTTTATGCCATAAAACTTATATCTGTCATGCATGACAATGCATCTACCTTTATTTTTTCTAATTAAAATAATAATAAAAAATTATAAAATGAAAAAAAATGACAGATATAAGTTTTATGGCATAAACATATTTGCTCTAATGTCTTTATCCAGGGAGGAATATTTAAACTACGTTTGTATGGAGAAATAGAATGGAGACTATCCTTTTAAGCTTAGCTAGGACCCGTAAATTAACCCACAATCGTCCGTTTTAAAAATAAGTTACCTTCAGCCTCAGTATCTTTGGCAACGGTCTGCATTATCTTCTCGTTTCTCATGTAGAACTCATCCAATGTTTCCGTCGAGTTGATGTCCAAGTCTACGTACGGCTTGTAACTGAAACCAAAAAATATACATATAAACGACATGTATACGGAACCAATTAAGGTTCTGGTTTAATTGTAAACAATATCATAATTTGTAAACAACTACACTGGGTCTCGCGGTTTCACCAGCTTAAATCCTGCTCCCGTCGGAATATCGGAACAAAAGTAGACTATGTTACTTCTCGATAATGTAGCTTTTTATTGGTGAAAGAAATTGGTTCAGTAGTTTCGGAGCCTATTCGTTGTGGTTCTTTGTCCACATAAATCTATCCTATTTATATCAGTATAGATATGGAAGGCTTCGACTTATGCAGCCGAGTTCTGCTATTATAGATGTGGAAGTTTGTGTGTAAGTACGAAAACGAGTATGTTTGTTACTCCTTCACCCAACAACTTCTGAACCGATTGTGATGAAACTTGGTATGTAGATAGCTGGAAGCCTGGATTAACACACAGGGTACTGTTTATCCCGACAATCCTGTGGACGGCCTTACGCGACTGAAACTCCGTCACGCTGTTATTACGAGTAAAATGGAACTTGTAGAACGCTTTTAGTATGTATTTGTGTACTTACTCAACATCGACGTTATACCCCGCGTTGTGTAGTTCCTTGTTCGTGATCCACGGAGCCATGCCCTTCGACGCGTGCCACAGTTTGTACTCGAACAGTCCCGGCTCTACCTTCACTTTCACCGACGGACCGGCTTGTAGGCCTGTTCAGTTACACGTAAAACAAAATGTAATGCAATTTATATATCGAAGCATAGAATCTAGGTTCATATGTTTGGCCACTGTCACAGCTGATGGTAAGTAACAAGTTACTATGTGGTAAGAGTCTCTCGAGCTGTTCAATCAACAAAATGATGATTGGAGAATTGTCTTTACTTCATCAGTCATTTGTTAATCAGTTTATAAGTAAGGGTACATGGGTTGTGTTTTTTTATCTTATCTTGTTCTCTATTGTTGAAATCTGCAGTATAGTCTGCAATGATCACAATTGTTGACTGCTTTTGCTTGGAGTATGTCATGTATTTGAGAGGTGTCATCTGAGCTCATTCCTCAATAAGGATAAAAATAAGGGTTGTGTAAGTGGTAATATAGCAGGGGTTCCCAAACTTATTTTGTCTACTGGCCACTTTGAGTACAAATTATTTTTAGCGCCCCTCATTTTTTCACCTACTTAAAAACCCTACCGTTTGATACAAGAAGGTACAAATCGGGTTATTTAACAAAATGTTATTAAAACATGATTGCCCGCGTTCTATTATCTACCTACCAAAATGACCTATCAAGGAATAGTCGGTGTTAGAGTCCTCCTGGATGAAATAACACAACACCCCTTTTTTTCTGGGTTTCTTACCGCCCCCCTTTAGGCCTCCAGCGCCCACAAGGGGGCCGATCCCGTGGGAATATCGGGATCAAAAGTAGCCTATAGCCTTCCTCAATAAATGGACTATCCAACGCCGAAAGAATTTTTCAAATAGGACCAGTGGTTCCTGAGATTAGCGCGTTCAAACAAACAAACAAACAAACTCTTCCGCTTTATAATAGTAATAGATAGATAGACAGTAACGCACCCTCAAGGAAGGAGTCGGCGGTCTCGATGCAGCGCAGCGCGCCCGACGAGTACACATGCCTGACGCTGACGCCGGCCAGCCGCATGCCCTCGCCCACGAGGTACGCCTGGAACCGCCCCAGGCGCGTCAGCGGCGTGTCCTTGTAGTACGACTCCTTGCCGCCAGCCCTGGAATATCGAATCATATACTACTAGCTGCGTCCCGCGGTTTTACCCGCGTTATTCCCGATTCCGTGGGAATATCGGGATCAAAAGTAGCCTATGTTACTCAGGGTGAATGTAGCTTTTAATGGTGATAGAAATTTTGAAATCGGTCCAGTAGTGTTTGAGTTTATTCTTAACAAACATACAGACAAACACACACACACACACACACACACACACACACACACACACAAAAGTACAAATCTTTTCTTATTATAATATTAGTATAGACTTGTTGCAAAAAGTATCGGCACAAAACGCTACTCCTAAAGATGCAATGTAAATTCGTATTAAATTTCATCGAAATCAGTCCAGTGGATTCGGAGTTTATCCCCAACTTTCACGTTGCCAACGTTACTTCTTCTCTTTGTGAAAAATATTATTTGTGGTTTAAAAACCTTTGATTTCAGTTTCGAGTAGGTTCAAGATTGAGGGCGAAATAATTTCTGAAATCTATTTCTAATTTTTACTTGTCTAAGGCACGATTCGACCATAGTAGAATAAGCAACGAATAGCAATCCTAATGGTACGAGAGACTCGAGCTAGTCCATGCTTATTCTAGTTCGATCCAATCAATCCTTGGGAAATAGGACCATGGAAGAGTTTTGCGAATACATTTCTATTTTATTTTCTTGCAGAGTTTCGTTTTCAAATAGGTACATAACCCTAAAAATGTTGTATAATGATGATATTTCATAAAAATATCTGACAGTGACTAATATCCATTGATTTTTAAACAGCTGATTGATATTTGAACAGCTCTTTATATTTTATCAGTTAAAAAATCACTACATGAATAGGTGATGTTATATATTTAATCGTAAAGGACTGCTCACGCAGTGCGTAAGATGCCTTACGCACTGCGTGAGCGTGCTAGTGCGCAAAAACTACTGAACCGGTTGTGATGAAACAGAGAATTTGGTTTGTAGACAGCTGGAGTTTTGGGACAACACATCGGGCGTTGAAATGCACAAAACGCGCAACGCAATTGAAACCGAAAAATCCCGACCCATGTATAGTTTTAATATTTGCATGCCTTTTTAAGGTATAACATAATGGAACTTATTATTGTAACCATTTTATAATAATATATATCTTTGTTTATGGCAAATAAAGATACTGATACCAAAAAAAGACAAATTGAAAATTGATTAATGTCAGCTGAGTATCACGAACCCTAAAATAAACATTAACAAAAGGTTACTTTTATTTGGAAAAATATTCACGCAAGATCGCGCTAAAAATAGGAAATTACCATATGAAAATTCTTACCTCTGAGGTAAACTCAAAGGCATGTTGAGATCTTTTCTAATATAAGTGTCGTTTTCACCAAAACAATGTTCAGTCCATTTCCCGTAAGTCAGATCTACCCTCTCTCCGTGTCGGAGACCGAAAATCCATCTTCTGTCTTGTTTATCCTGAAATAACAAAACAGGTATATTTTACAGGTAAAAGGTAGGTTTCGATCCCTGCTTTTAGACCCCTTAAAAATATGGCTACGGTCTTTTCACGTTAAAAGCATATGCCAGTCATAAAAGACGACCAAAAGGGGTTTCTTGGTGGGAGGTTACCACACGCCGGCCTTGTTCCACTGCCGTTTTCCTATCTTCTAGATGACCGTGTCACATCTTAGACCTTATCATCACTTAGCATTAGGTGAATGGTCAAATGCTCATCTATCATTTAAAGGACATTAAGTAGGTATAATACCTCCTAATTACGGAAAGACAATAACAAAAGCAACGCGATTAAAACCGAAAATGAGTTTTCATATCAATATCAAACTAAATATCAGATATTTACCATTAATTTCATTTTCTTCATTTTTAAATGTGTCGGTCAGTCAGTAAGTCAAATGTGAATAATATGCTCACGCGTCCGCGTCGCTGTTGTTGATTCAAATAATGAAACTGACACTGTTGAAATTCACATACATTGTGGGTAGATTCAAATTAATTTAAAAAATCTACCACAATTTGCCTAGTAGTTAATCTGCCTTGGAAATGTTCAGGCTCTCTCACATAGCCGCGTTATTGTCGGTCGATAATATCGGGTGCGTTATTTATTAGTTATTACGATAATGCGTCCCGATTCCTCCGATTCTATTTCGAATTCGTGTTATTGGCAGGTTTTTCCCTAATGCCGGGCAAATTAAGGCTACAAAAAACGCAGGTAAATAATTAGGTGTTCAATTATTTTCCTTCGTTTTTGTCGGCGTCGTCGTCGGTGAACTTCCATCCCTACTGTTAGTGTCGTTATTATCGCAGCAGCCCTAATACATAATGTTTAAAAAACAGATATCGCCATAACGCATCCGATATAATCTATCGACCGATAATCTATATATATAAAAATGAAACGTTTTCCGTTGTCACGACATCACGCGTGAACGGCTGGACCGATTTCGATAATTCTTTTTTTGTTGTGTTTGCTATTGTCAGGAGAAGGTTCTTATGAAAGAAAAAATGCTAAACCGATTTTGATGAATTTTATTTTTTTATACTAAACGACAGGACAACGTCTGTCGGGTCAGCTAGTAATAAATAAATATTGAACGACGCGACGTTACCCACATCGTAATCTAGCCTCAAACTAAGCACTAGGCTTGTAATTGTTTCCCGCAACTCAGGCTTGCCCTTGTGCGGGGGGCCAAAAGTAATTTTACCTATTGTTTTTTTAAGATTTTTGGTATTTTTTTTATTTTATTTTATTATTATTAATAGTACATTAATAGTACAAGCCTAGTGCTTAGTTTAATATACCCATTGTCTAAGGATATACTACAAAATATTCTACTTATAAACCTATTTTCTACACATTATAATAGCGCGCCTATGTGAGAGTGCCGATGCCGGTAAAATGGGGTACCGTCCTTAACGCATAACTTTTTTGTCCTAAACACAAAAGGCCGAAAATATAAGGCATAATTACAAAACGCATAATATTCATAATGCATAAACTAAAAAAGCATAAACTCTTTTGGCATAATTTCAATTGGCATAACAAATAATTCCTAATACTCACAAAGCATAACATACGAAACGCATAACATTAGAATTTAGAACACATAATATTCTAAAAGCCTTACATCAAATACCATAACCTACAAAACGCATAACATTAGAACGCATAATATTCTAAAAGCCTAACATCAAATACCATAACCTACAAAACGCATAACATACGAAAAGTAAGTATAACATACTAAAATTCAAAACTCATTTAAATGTTCATAAAACCCATAAAGGAAAACTCCTAGCACAACAACTAATACAATTATCAAACTAAAGCTTTGCTTTAATTAAAGACTCAGGCGCATTTAAAAACATTATTATAAACTAAATGGGTAACTTTTTCACAATTCACAAATAATTAGTAATAATTAGTAAAATAATTAGTAAGTATTATATCCGTTGTCTAGTACCCATAGTACAAGCCTAGTGCTTAGTTTGGGACTAGATTGCGCTGTGTGTAACGTCGTGTAATATATTTATTTATTTAATTACAGAAATACCAGTTTGTGCTTTAGATCGATTATCAAAACATCTAACCTAACCTAAACCTATCCTACTGGGTTAGTTATTATTCAGATAGGTTCACAACTCCTGGTGGGTCTTCTACTTTTCGATTAAACATTTTTCGCATAATCTTCTTTTGGTATAAAGTTTTTACCATAAATATATTATTAAAACATACCTTATTACAATATACTTTTCTGGTATGGAAAATGATAAGACCGAGAGGAAATAGCTCGCTTCGCTCGCGTGTGCTTAATCACAATATCTAACCTAACCTAACCTACACCTATTATTTTCCTCTTAGGTATACCAACGCTTAGGTATAGGTAAGAAAATTGTATCATGATAAGGCCATGAACTTCAATTAATTGTAGTTTTACCATTAGTCCATTATGTTAAAAAATATAATGTTATTTTAAATTATGTCAATTGACTATTATGCCTAATGTAATTATGCCAAAAGATCATTATGCAAAACTATAATATGCCATATTAAATTATGTCAATTGACTATTATGCCTAATGTAATTATGCCAAAAGATCATTATGCTAAGCAATATTATGCCATATTGAATTATGCCAATTGACTATTATGCTTAATGTATATATACCATATAACCATATAACCATTATGCTAAACAATATTTTGCCATTTTAAATTATGACAACTGAATATTATGCCTTATAAAATTATGCCAATTGAGTTATGCCTTATGAAATTATGACAAAAAAGTTTATGCGAAGTGTGGTGTTCCCGGTAAAATGATATAAGTGTACTAATAAACTTGAATAAACAACAGGTTTACGTTGTAGAGAAGGTCGCGTGATAATAAGTTATTAACAATACTTACTCTAGCCATTTTCGCATTGACATCTCCATTTCCAGTTAAATTCCAATTAATCGATTGACCTAAGAATAGAACACTATTATTAGAATTATATAACTACATCGATGTAACTATTCAAGCTATATTTGTAGAGTAAACAAGATAAGAGGTCATTGCCAGTTTTTCGTCCGTATCTTGTTCAAAACATCATTTATTTGTTTATGCAATAAATTATACTTTCATTAGATTTTTTATATTACAATACTTTACATATTGGTGTCATAATGATAGAACTTTAGTGATTTATCGTGGGATTTTAAAGTTTTAAAAAGCTAAATAAAAAGGTACACACAAAATAAATTATCGAATCTCTTACCCTGAGTGACACTCAGAATTCCATCAACCTTAGTTGTCTGGACAGCAATCCAATACTTCTCCCAATCCTTGTAAATGTCTTCAGATTTCTCAAGGCCAAGTTGCGGCGCATCCTCATGAGGGTAGTTGGTAGCCATTTCGACGTCCGTGTTCGAATCAGATTCCGATTTACAATCACCACCTAACACCAATAGAAGTAACAAAAACATCTTAAACATTGTCCAATTAGGATGTGTAAGTTAAGGACAGATCACTTTGTCGATTTCGCGTGTTTGAAAATAGAAAAACACTTTAAGTAAAGATGATTTGACCAGTTCTACAAGTCAGACTGGTGTAGACTGAATAACTAAACGGGATCAACAGTTTTGCGTCTTTATTTTTAGTGCAGTTAGACTTGTGTTCGTCGCTTTTTTGTTTGTTTGTTATTGCGCAATAACTAAATTTAAGGAATTTTCATAGAGTGTAGGTAGGTACGTGTTCTTTCCCTTCCTACCCTTCAACTAGAAATAAAATTGTCACAATCGGTATCAATGAATGCGTAGGTACTAAGTGAGGGAATGCAGTGAGTATCCATAGTTGTTATCATTTGAAGTGGGTACGGTCGGAACAAACAACCCCGTTTGATAAAATTAAAACTAATATTTAGTGACAAAATAGAGAAGTTATTAATTAGATAAATAGGTGACCTAAAAGTTCTAGTCTAGGCACTTTAGATAATGTCAATGGAAAGATAAATATATCACTGATGTCTGGTGATTGTTTTGTTATTCTTCATATCCTACTAATAAAGAAAATGTGAAATTTTGTGTGTATGTGCCAAACACATAAACATTCACATTTTTTTCACACAAAAAATAAGGAATCAAATGCAATAAATGTGTGAAGTACCTAAGTAAATTAATCGCGCGGCTACTACAGACACTACAGAAGCGAGTAGTAGCCGCCATCGGGAACACCATCGATTTGGTATTATCTGAGTTGGATACAAATTCTCAAATCAAAACAAAAACAATTGTTTAAACGTCCACAATAATGTTAGAATATTATTATTTTACTTATAGTTCGACGATCTTCTTGCACGATAGTATACATAGTAGTAAAGTAAACGAACTCACTGTTATTATTTCCTAGAGATACGGCGCGATGTAATGTCCAAGCATCAGACTCCGCGGTGCGACTCGTGCAGATAGCGGGCAGGTAACCACTAACACCTTGAACAATGGACGCTCTCAATAACACGACATTTCTTAAAATACAATATTATTTTTAAGTGCTTCAGCCTGCACTGGGCTTTCTTAGAAATATTTTAAAGGAACAATACTTCTGCAAAAACACAACGCATGATCGATTGGTCAAGGCAGTCGGCAGTGCTCCCAGATTGAGTAATGATGCGTTGTTGGTTCGAATCCCGCTCTCCGTCGATCATGCGTTGTGTTTTTGCAGAAGTATTGTTACTTTAAAATATGTCTCATAAAATACAGTTTGTGACATTATTGTACCACCAAAGTCTACATGGCCAGGTCAGGAAGTATACTTCCTGGACATTATATCTCCGAAATAGAAAGACTATCTTGTATATTTAGTGGTAATCTCAAAGTGGTGCTACAAAAACCGACTTCAAAAAAGATGACAAAATAACCTCTAATACATAAATTGCCACATTTGCCACTGACTTATCCGTTTTATAAGCTGAAATTGGGCAACTTTACTGGGTAGATCCAGAATGCAGTTTGGCTGCCCGACTTCAGCTTACATAGGAGATATTATTGGTCCTTTTACAAAAAGTAATTTTTTTAACCCTTTTTAGTCGGGAAGTCGGTTAAAAATAGTACAAATTCAAAAGATTATTATAGCACCAGAAAATAATTAATTTTCAAAAAACACCATGGTCAGCCCCGGAAGTATCACACAGATTAAATTGCAACTACGGCACAGAATACATAAAAGATGATTCAAAATCGTGCCTTCAGCCACCGGGCAGGAGACCTCTAGGCCCCTAGTCAAACGGCAGACTGTCTCTGTGGCGTGGTGTGGTCAACTATTTATTAGGAGTCGCAAGTTCTAATCTCGCTGCCGTCCACCATGCCGCCGCAAGAAAAATGCGGCACGCCTTAGAATGATTAGGATTTTAGGATCCTGTTTTTACGAAATATCATTGTGTTTGTGTTAATGACACGGTTCCAAAGGATATGACTCTGACCTCAATATTTATGCAAGTTTCCATACCTAAAAACCGAGATGCTGGTCCCACAACGACTGGCTAAATAGCACTCTATGCTAACTATATAATACCTCCCGACCTACCAACTGTATTATCTTATCTAATCGTCTCGACTCATCTATCGACTATCGATCTATCAATGCATTGTTCGTTATTGACATTGCTTTGATTCTGTCGATCAATACGACAACGATTATCTTTATCTTATTGTTGAACTTCGCAGAAGAAAGGTTGCTATCGAAGGTATTTTTTTACACGCAACTGTTAGGTATGTGGTGTAACGTAGATATATCTAATTATCAACAGTTATCTATGTTCCGTTTAGGGAGGGAGAAAGGCCGAGTCGATAAAAATACATAACTAACTAATATGTAGATAGATAAACATGGATACCTGGTTAGATAACTATAATCGAAAATGGGAGGAAACGGGAAACAATAAGCATTTTTCTTGTTCGCGTCCGAATAAAGAGATAGAGCTACTTAAACCAATTCAAAATATAATCACGTCTCTAAACAGTAAAAAAAAAGGTTTTCGTCTGTTTCTCCTAACGCAACGCAGCGATACGTTTTTTTACACTATCAACTAGCTAGATATTTTTAAGACTTATTCATATACACTGTACACGTACCTATACCTTTGCGTATCCTGGGCGAAACCAACAATTTACAATACCTTTACAAAAGCAAGCAGGTAGATAGTACATACCAAACTAAATGATTAACAGAAACAATAAAAACTTGAGCGGTTAGTTGAACGAATAGAACACGAGACACTGAGATTAAATAAAACGACTGAGATTCAAGCCATATAAACGGCTTAATTTAATAACAAGAGATTCTTTGTTTACAGGGACAGATAAAGTTATAAGCGTCCAAGCAACTTACACAAACGAACACAGAGCAGTGATTTGTTCTGCCTACCTGCACACAGGACACGAGGGTAACTAAATAGAAAAACATTAAAAGCGCATAGTCCAACGTACAAAACTGTCCCTAGAGGAAGGGTGGTTGGGTGAAAAAAAATACCGGTTTTACGTCATTGGTACGAAAAAAAAACAAGGCGGAGTTAGTTCGGGTTGCAGGCATGCTACCATACAAGGGGTTTGTTTTGGTACAGATCACATCTCATATTACTATTACAAACGTAGTTTTGGAGACAGTGGAAATATTTCAAACTGAAAATTTAAAGTTTAAGATTATTGGTTTATTGATTAACTAGCTGCGCCCCGCGGTTTCACCCGCGTAACACGCCGCGAGTATATCGGGATAAAAAGTAGGTCTCCAGCTATCCATATTCCAAGTTTCATCGCAATCGGTTCAGTAGTTTTTGCGCGAAGGAGTAACAAATTCACATACATACATACAAACTTTTGCGTTTATAATATTAGTAGGATAGGACAGGATTCCCACTTTTTTGAGAACTTTCCGTTTTGGAGGAAACTTTGCCAAACTACCTTCATCTAGGTTTTTTTGCAAAGTTTCCTGCTTAGTTACAGTCTCTTATCAACTAGGAAATCTAAACGGTAGCAGACATCGAATATTCATGTGAAAACCAACAAATGTTGGCAGCAGATATGAAATCGAAGGTCAAACAAATGCCGGTACAGTAACAACCAATAATACCGGCGAAACATCTATGAAACACAATTAAGGCGAAAAACTACTTCAAGTACTCACGTACTGATACCAAATTTTGATGACACTCAAAGTTAAAATGTATTATTTTCGAAACTTTCACAAATAAAACTATAATTACAGCACTGGACAGCTTTATGGCTACACTTACACAAAACCATTACCGATACTAACCTCCAATTTTATAGTTAATCATTCGCAACAACTTTAACGTAGTCATGATGACGTCATTCTAAACTGGTCACAAAAAATCAACACTGACTCACTGACAATTAAGTCAGGAGATAATCAAATTATCTTGTCCTTTCAAACTGTTTTACTCTCTTTAACTAATATCTACAACAAAATTAAGTGGCAATTCAACAGTTTAGTTTGTTTTGTACTGATAAACGGAAACATTACAAACTAGGCAATGCAAGACTGATTATCACAGTGTTTTGAGCTAACAGCTGACGATACAGCGATCTGATTGGTTCCTATGCGTTCGAACTTGGAGCTATTTTTGTTTGTTAGGAATATGAAAAGGAGTACAAAGTCGAAGTTGGCTGACTGATAAGATTGTGATCGTTGGGAGAGCAAAACGAATCTAGTTGTACTATTGAACCAGCTGCGTCGCTGAGTTCACAAACGTAAATACAGACAGACACCGCGGGAATATCGGCATAAAAATAAATAAATAAATATTGCACATTACACACAAAGCAATCTAGCCCCAAACTAGGCACTAGGCTTGTACTATGGGTTCTAGACAACGGATACTATATTATACTTTATTTTAGTAAATAGATACATATAATACATAGACAAAAAAAAATAAAGACTTGCTGTTGCAGGTCTGCAACACCGTCTATTTACATTTCAACTCTTATAGCCATCGATTCCGTAGTTGTGCCGTGAATGCGGAACAAACTTATTCACAAACCGTTTTAGGTATAGAAGTAGTATTTGTATACATAGTCATCATAATTATAAATACAAGCATACGACATAACTACAATGACATAATTGATTGACTACCACGTAACATGTGTGCTCGATGCTCAAAAGAAAAGAACAATCAACCCTTATCAAACATTTTATGAAGCGCAAAAGTACGCCTTCATCTACACAAAATAAATCAGTCGATAATTCGGTACATGCTCAAAATTCCGAAATGCGATAAAATAGGTATCCTGGCTAAATTGCTGCTTTCTTTTCTATAATGTAGCAAATTGGAATTAGTTCGTAAATCCGTATCACATCAAACGCGTAACGTGGCGTGCGTTTGAGTGGGGTGTGGCGTACATTTTACGTGCGTGAATACGGCACGCGTGCATACGCGTATATTTGATTCGATAGTCTATACAATGGACTTAATATTTACTAGTATAGCATCTCGTTTAGTTTCATACAATGTAAAAGAAAAACAAAAAGCTAAGAAAGCAAAGTTATGAGGGAAAGAGGCAAGCACGCACGCCACTAGGGCATACAATATCGGAAGGTTTTCATTCCCGGGATTGATTTCGATATTCAGAACGCAATCCCGGGATCCCGGGATTTTATATATCTTTAAAAAGGCCGTAAGCCACGACGTGCCGAGCACCCATCCATCGGGCGGGCCCTCCAGCTCCTACTCCTCGATGTATACGTAGTCTCCGATCACCAGCTCCAGCTCATCGTTCGCCTGCAGCTTGTGACAACAGAAATGAACTGATCAGTAAGCCACGACGTGCCGAGCACCCATCCATCGGGCGAGCCCTCTAGCTCCTACTCCTCGATGTATACGTAGTCTCCGATCACCAGCTCCAGCTCATCGTTCGCCTGCAGCTTGTGACAACAGCAATGAACTGACCAGTAAGCCACGACGTGCCGAGCACCCATCCATCGGGCGAGCCCTCCAGCTCCTACTCCTCGATGTATACGTAGTCTCCGATCACCAGCTCCAGCTCATCGTTCGCCTGCAGCTTGTGACAACAGCAATGAACTGACCAGTAAGCCACGACGTGCCGAGCACCCATCCATCGGGCGGGCCCTCCAGCTCCTACTCCTCGATGTATACGTAGTCTCCGATCACCAGCTCCAGCTCATCGTTCGCCTGCAGCTTGTGACAACAGCAATGAACTGACCAGTAAGCCACGACGTGCCGAGCACCCATCCATCGGGCGAGCCCTCTAGCTCCTACTCCTCGATGTATACGTAGTCTCCGATCACCAGCTCCAGCTCATCGTTCGCCTGCAGCTTGTGACAACAGCAATGAACTGACCAGTAAGCCACGACGTGCCGAGCACCCATCCATCGGGCGAGCCCTCCAGCTCCTTCTCCTCGATGTACACGTAGTCTCCGATCACCAGCTCCAGCTCATCGTTCGCCTGCAGCTTGTGACAACAGCAATGAACTGACCAGTAAGCCACGACGTGCCGAGCACCCATCCATCGGGCGAGCCCTCCAGCTCCTTCTCCTCGATGTACACGTAGTCTCCGATCACCAGCTCCAGCTCATCGTTCGCCTTCGGCTCGTATCCTTGGACCACTTTGTGCACCTACAACATGCTGGTTTATTAATAACTAGCAGAGTTTAACCTGCGTAAGTCCCGATCCCGTGGGAATATCGTGATCAAAAGTAGCCTATGTTCAGCCTACTCAGGGTGAATGTAGCTTTCTAATGGTGAAAGATTTTTTTGAAATCGGCACAGTAGTTTTTGAGTTAATTAATTACAAACATACAGACACACATACACACAAAAATACAAATCTTTCCTCTTTATAATATTAGAAGTCGAAATTAAGAAAGCACCTCCTCATGTGTTCTTGCGAGTAAGGCATCTCGTAGTGACATCTACCGGCGAATTTCTTAAGAGGGTTAATTCCATTCTCTTTCTCCATACAAACGTAGTTTACGTTTTCCTCCCTGGATAAAGACATTAGAGCAAATATGTTTATGCCATAAAACCTATATCTGTCAAGTCTTGTCAATGTACGAACCTTTTTTTTTCTAATTAAAATAATAACAAAAAATAAAAAAAAAAAACGGGGCAAGTGCGACACTCGCGCATAAAGGGTTCCGTACCACTATCACAATTGGATACGGAACCCTAAAATGGTTTACAACAACCAATTTTTAAATTTTATAGGAAAATATGAAATATTTATCTTCGATTCTTACTCCCATCAAACGACCGAATCACTCAAAAAAAAAAACCTTGGCACAAAGAAAATCTGAAACATAAAAGAAACTCTTTGGTAAGTAAGGCAGACTGGTATATTTGACAGATAGGGCAGCCATTTTGAATTCCATGACCAACTCCTGTCCTTGTTCCTGTCCCGCGACTCCTTGTTATTTCTGAAACACGTTTGTTGTATGGGAGCCCCTTTTAAATAATTGTTTTATTTTGTTTTTAGTATTTGTTGTTGTAGCGGCAACCGAAATACATCTTCTGTGAAAATTTCAACCGTCTAGCTATTACGGTTCATGAGATACAGCCTGGTGACAGACGGACGGACGGACGGACGGACGGACGGACGGACAGACAGACAGACAGACAGACAGACAGACAGACAGACAGACAGACAGCGAAGTCTCAGTAATAGGGTCCCGTTTTTACCTTTAGGTACGGAACCCTAATGAATAATTCGGAAGATGAATAGTCATGCCAGATAGAAGTTTTATGGCATAAACATATTTGCTCTGATGTCTTTATCCAGGGAGGAAAACGTAAACTACGTTAGTATGGAGAAAGAGAATGGAATAAACGCCCTTAAGTGTGGATTAACACTAAGAAAAAATGATTCAAAGTACTTTTTTGTGAACTCCTTGTTACCTGATGGTTGGCAAATCGCGGATCCCTCGAATACAGCCGCAGTTCCCAGTTTGAGTGTTCAACTGGTTGCAAGTTTTCAGCTAGAGTCTTCAGTGTTTCGTACGTGGAATCATCGAAGTGGTACGCTAGCGTGATATGCAGAGATTTTACATGTGGCTCCAGGCTGATGGCTGGTGAACAAATAGAGAAGTTAAGAACGTGGCGACTGTTACCATTTCCATACAAACTTAATACCAAAATAAATTATGAAAAATTTAGTTTTCTACCTACATTCAAATAAAACGGAGAAACATTTTTCAATGAAAAAAATGTTTCTTCGTTTTATTTCATTTCGAATGAATATTTTGGAAAACCTTGCGGTGGGGACCCTTAAAAGTAAAATCTTAATCCGAATAATATCGATTTTAAGGTAGAAAACTAAATTTTTCGTAATTTATTTGTAATGAACTGACCAGTAATTGATATTGGTATTAAGTTTGTATGGAAATGGTAAGAGTCGCCACGTTCTTAAATAGACGAGACGCTTACACTGCGCACAAAACTGTTCAGGCGCATCATTATTCTAACGAGTTTGCGTAGGTGGCGCTGTATGGACTGCGCTGAAACTTGTATGTGAACAGTTACCCCCTTACTTATAAACGATGATTAACAGATGACTAGTTATGTAACGTTTGTTTCTGTATGGCAACTTTGAAACTCGATGTTACAGTAAAAGACAAACGATACATAGGTTATTCTAACGAGTTTGCGTAGGTGGCGCTGTATGGACTGCGCTGAAACTTGTATGTGAACAGTTACCCCCTTACTTATAAACGATGATTAACAGATGACTAGTTATGTAACGTTTGTTTCTGTATGGCAATTGGCAACTTTGAAACTTGATGTTACAGTAAAAGACAAACGATACATAGGTTATGCAATTGTTAATTATCGTTTATAAGTAAGGGAGTTAATAGCTAAAGATGCTTAGGCACGAGTTGAGGAATAGAGGGGAGGCGTGTGGAACCAAAACACTTTGTGACTGTTTCGCCCTCCCACAGTATGTATATGTATAATAGTCGCGCCACTCCGAGTAATAATGTTCCGTCGTCCCAGATTAGGACTTACGTAAGTGAAATCGCGCACATGGAAATTTACAGAAAAAATGACATTGAAGTTCTGAACACATTCATTATAATTACTTTGTGACATAAAAATGCGTAGCCTGATGTAGGCAGTTCGTCATCGTGGTGGATTCGTCTTATCAGCGTCTTAGTTAAGTTCAAAAAAAAATTACCTTAAAAAGCGTGTAGAGCATGCTACAAAGCATAAATCTTCAATTAGCATCCATCTAGCATACAAGTAAATAAAAGAAAATTCCTGAAATCATACCAAGTTCATATTGAAAATGTGTGAAAATGCGATAAATGTTGTGTATCGCTTTGAGTTTAAATTAGTAAAAAATAAGTAAGTACAATAAAATAGCAAAAGACACCAAAATACATACAAAGATGTACATAAACATATCTTACATTTAATAGATCTCTCTTGCTGCATGGTACACCATGGAAAGCATGTTCCCAAAACATCCAAATGTTCATATGTGTCCACCGTAACACCCACTGTATGAAGTAAAGCATTATTTACAAAATTAAATAGGTACTTCCTTGTAGCATAAATAACAGAACCTACTCATTTCTAAAACCATCACCTCCAGCACCAAAAAAGAAAGTAGTAGTAAATAAGAATGCAACAGCAGAGATTATGTTGTTGCAAAATAGGAGTGGTGATTGATACTACCTTATGTATAACAAATCATTTATCATTTTACATGCTCAAATATTTAACTTACAAGCTGAAGAAACCTGTTTCACATACTGCACGGCAATCTTCCTCAAATAATCAGCATGTTTTTCTGACACAAACATGCCCATAAAGTTATGTGATATGTATGTTTCCAACTTGAGTGGGCTTGCGGGAGGATCCCCAACTGTCTCCACTACATGCTTTACTGCTTTAGCTAGCTGTAGTGATGTTTCATCAGGTGCCTGTCACAGATATTTAATTTGATAAATCTCTTAACTTGATAACAAATGTGCAATCCATGTTTTATCAATGAAGTTCCATCAAAATCAATCCAGTAGTGACAGTATCTTTTCAATACATAAGTTATTTTTTCTTTATAATATTGAATGTAATAATGCTAATAAAAAAACAGATATTAACAATCATATAACTGGTGTCAAAGATCTTGTATTCCATCCATATGGGTGAGATGCTTATATGAATTTTAGCAAAAATATTATAATTAGGCATTTCTCACCTTGAAGAATGACACCAGAGTTATGTGAGGCGGGAAATTGTGAGCTCCATTCCACCCAGCAGTTGCTTTTGACTTATCCCAGAACTCTCGCAGTTGAGCTAGCAGTGGCCCTGTGGGACTTGCATAGAATATATACTCCCGAGATTCATCTGTGTCTATGAATGCATCATTGACGTGTGTTAGAAGCCAGTCTGATGCTAGTTGGACGCTACGATTGCCTGTAGCGGCTAGCGCTTTTAATCTGTAAACAATTTTTGTTTCCAATTAAAAACTTACAGAAAATATCGTCCTCAGAAGGTTCATAAGTATACATGCTTAAGCAACTGTTACTTACGCTCGGTGCTTAGGAAAACCCATTTGCAGCAATATCTGAAGAGGAGTAGCATCTTGCTTGGCCTTGTTGGCCGTAGATATTTTCCTTGGAGGCAAGTTAGCCATACTGCGGACGGGGTGAGTAAAAGTAGGATATATCAAGTTACTCAATACACGCCGCATATAACATTTCTAATTTCCATCAACGTTTATAATTGCGATCTATTTTTCCAATTAATTATTTTTTTGAAACAAGACGAATCCAGCAACTAAACAACAACAAAATTCCAAATGTCAATGTCAAAACTTGACAGCTTCTTGTAAACTTCAATGTCAATTGCATGTAAACGTCAATGTCACACTAATTTATGTTTGTGGTTGTTTTGTTTGTTTCATTTTTGTGCGAGCGTGCAAGACTCAAGAGCTTTCATCGTATTATTTTCCACAAAACCTTGTGTTTTCAGAAATATCTGTAGGTAATTAACCAAAAAGAAAATCTAAGATGTATCTCAGATATTTCCTTAATGAAAATGGGGAACGGCAGTATACTCTTGCTGTAAGTTTGCTATCATACCTAACCTAAAACCACGTTTGTTTGGAGATTGTAGTTCATAATCTCTCATAGATATATGAAGAGTAACACTATAAATAAGCTGAATTAGATCAATTTGTAAAATACTAATTCATAGAAATGTGATGTACTTTCATTCAAAGCCATAATATTGTTGTACTTTCAGATTTTTGATCCCAGTGGAAAACCTACACTCTCAGCCCACCCAGGTAAGTGTAAACAAAACAAAGTCAGTTTTAAACAATATCATTCACACACCGACAGTACCTACTGTATTAACACTGACGTCCCACCACATGCTAATGGAATGCAGTAGTGTAGCAGATTATTGGGCACAGTATCTGAAAATAGAAAAATCTTTTCGGAAGCCTTCAGGGACTACTGGGACAATCTGAGATGGTTAGAGCAAAGTTTTCCAGAAATCACATTCCTCGTACAATGGCCCAGTGAAACTAACAAACCCTGTGATCTTTGAACTAAAATCAAGTAATCAAGTTGCAAATTAATGTATTTGTTTTGTTCCAGCTCGTTTCTCCCCTGAAGATAAATATTCCAGACAACGAATAACAATCAAGAAACGTTTTGGACTACTACTGACTCAACAAGCTGAATCAATAAGCTAAAAATCTTATATGTTAAAAGTTCTAGTAGTTTCAATGAATAAATAATAAGTCTAAGCATCATATTGTATCAAGGCATTTTTTATATCTTCCCTAGTTTATAGGGCAGTTTGCTGGCAGGAAACGGTTTGCAATTTCCATTCATTGCTACTTTCAAAGTAGTAATGTATGGATGTGTGTAGCAAAAGAATATTTTCTTGGGCTATATTTTTTAGAAGGCAAGTAAAGGTGTAGTTAGGTCATGGTTGTTGTCTCTGATAGTGGTTGTTAGTCAAGTAGAAGGTCTTAGGGCCGGGTGACCTGAAAACTTGAAATACTACCAGAGCCCACGTTGAGCCACAACAAAGATATCAGAGTAAATATGAATAAAACTATTATTGTATAATTATTTTCTAAAATATTTCAATACCTCAAATGAACTGGCCAAGTGAGACCCAAGGGTGCATCACACAGATGGGTAGTATTTTCTTATGCTATGGCTGTATGCACAAAACGTGCGAAGTAAAGCCGCCGCCGAAAGTAAAAAACGACATATATCGGTGTGACTATCTAAAAATTAAAATAATGTTAAAATATTTAGTGACTCAAGGTTATTAGTGAGGTTAGTACGTATTTTATAATGCTGAACCTACTTCGCATACTTTCTTAGAGAAATCGTTAATTTTATTACTTTCCTTCTAAAAATTATGGAATAATGCCGACTGACTAAGATTATTTTGAAAAAAATATTATTTGAAATCATTGGCACTGGCTATTATGGAGTAGGTCTTGCGAAGCCTTTAGAAAAAGTTAGGGAGAAATAAATGTTGCATATTAATTTAACGGCTATGGCAACACTAGTTTACGTCAACGAACTGCGAGTAAATGTGTCAAGTTAAAATGGGAGTGAAAACTTGTAGAAAACAATGTGAAATTATTGTAATAAATAAGAATAATTCCGCGTAATGACCTTATAATATCGCGTCCGAGATGTTTACTAAAAAGTCGCATCAAGATGTAAAGAAGTCGTCGGTCAAAATACAAGATTCGAAAAAGGACTCTGCCACCCGACTAAAACACTTAAAAATCGTATTAGGTGGGTTTTAATCGTATATACGTATAGAAACGTGTATAAATTATAATTTAGTGTGTAATAAATAGTTACTGATCGTGCTAAGACCATATTTTCCACTACATATCATCATACATGCTAATTAGTTAGAAGTAACTGTAAAGTACCTACTTCTGTTATAAACTGTTTATTGTGTGAAGGAAGTCCGCTATTTGTTGCTTATTTGGTACAACAATACCCTACTTAGTATTTGTATCTTTTAGTTTTATCATTTCATATAGACCCCACTTTAATATTGACCACGACTGATGATATTTTTGTCATAAATTTTACTGGTATAGATGAGTGTTTTTTATTACAACAGTTGTGGTATATTTGTGGCGTTAACACTCATACTCAATATTTTTAACACAACTTTCTAAATTGCCCTACGATTTGTCCTGCATAGATCTTGGATTAACGGACTTATGCCAAACCTTCAAAATGTTTTATCAAAATCTGTAGTCATAAGCCTTACAATCAAGTAAAAATGTATTATAAAGTAATTTCTTCAAATTATAGGAGTAGGTAGTTAATTAAATAATAAGAATTTCAAATATTTTTATCCTGTTTCAGATCATTTTGACTTGGATGAATCCAAAAATTATTTTGAAAATAACTTCAGCCATGTATACTTCATACTGTATGACAATTTCATACAAGCTGAAAACAACTTGCGACAAAGAGGTAAGACTAGCTTGATATCCTTAACCTACCTAAATTAAGATTTACATTTATTATTTATATAATCATTGTTATAGCAACTTTTATTCTATATTATTTAAGCTACAGTAGTTTCATTTCAAATCAAAGTATTTTTATGGAAAGCATCACCTTTTGATGAAGAATATAGCCATATCACAAAAATTAAATGTGAACAAATCTTGAAATTGTTGTCATGTCCATGCTGCCAGTACTTACAGATTAAGTAACTATGACATTTAGGGTAAAGTTTATTTATTTAGATTAGAAATTCCATCAATGATTGGTTTTTTGTTACCAAGTGTTTTCAAAAAGTAAGCGAGAACACGAGAACAAATAAATGTAACCTGAAACTAAAAATGCTGCATTCTTTGTTACTGATTCTTGAACACTTATAACAGACATATTCAAAGTGTCTTGTTACAAGTAGATGCTTTAGTCACCAGAGTACACATAGGTACCTTATTTACAAAATGTTCTAAGTTTGCTAGAATTGTAAATACCTAATTTATTTCCTTCTGTGAATATTAAATTATAACAAAAAAGAACCTTAACTTTGTGACCACTTCTTACCTCATTAATATAATATTAGTGTAAGTAGATAAGTAATTAGATGTATTGTATAGATTTTCACTTATTTTTTTCTGTTTTTGCGGTACCTACAGAACTTCCGTTCCATCTTGGTGAGTTATGGTTGTTTAGACGTCATTTTGAATGCACTCTTACCTTGGAACACTAACTTTTACAAACAAATATGAGATGTATATGAGAATGATTATCCTACCACCATTTAGTAATATCATAATATAAGATGAATGTTTGTTTGTTAGTATTTTTGTTACTCTTGTGATGAAACTTGATTTGTAGATAGCTGAAGGATTTTAAGTATTTTTTCCAAATGAGTTATATTCACAATTTAGTTTAGAGGTCTTAGGGCGACTTGAAAACTCTTACACTGGGTGAGATAAACCATTGTACACAGAACTCAATTTAAATTTTAGTGTGCACTGTGCTTGTAGTCTTTTATTTCTGTTCTTTTCATCCACATAAAAAAAGGTGTTCCATATGTGGCCTTATATTAGGGCCATTGTACGTAACTTTAAGACGCGAGTTTCCTGCAGTGTATTCCTTCACCGTAAGAGCGATGTTAATAACTCACATATTTTTTTCTTAAAAATTACCTTGGACCACAATAGAAGAGACATTTCGCCCAGATAAATCTTGTTTTTGTGGAAGGTTGAAATAGCCAAGAATAGAGTTAAGAACTCCAGCTGCCTACATACCAAGTATCATAGTTGGTTCAGTAATTTTCGTGTGAAGGAGTATGCATACAAACACCCACTATGACATTTATTAGAGTTTTGTATTTTAGAGAATCATAAAAATATATTTTAGCTTTCTTGACCAAAGATTCAGGTTTTTAGTTACCTACATAAGCACCTTCATATATTTTTAATGGAAATAAAGAATATTTGATTTTTTTATGTTTTGGACAGTTTTATGACAAGGAAACATTCTCCATACATCTCATTTCACCATAGATTTATTTATTGACATTATGATTTCATCTCATGACTCAGAAGTTTTACTAATCTTTACAGATGTGGTTATCAGATACCATTCATTTATGTTTCGGACTGGTTAAGTTTCGATTTTAACTTCCATCTTAGTCTTTTATACTATCAATCATATTAATCTGGGCTAAAATGTAGCGTTATAAGATGTTGTTTGTATGGAATGAGAATTGGAAATTCAGCATATATTAAATGTAACAGGGTCATCTGAAGGAAAAAAAACAGATTCCTTTAGACATGACAAGACTGACATTTATACCACCTTTACATGATTCAACATAATATTCATTATAACATTGCAGCAGAGCCTTCATAATTAAGGGGCTGATTAACCTCTCTTAATTTGGTGGGAGCGAAAAAACTAGATGTTTGCCAAAAACGTGACATTCTTCAGAAGCTAGTTACAGTGTGCGTAAAACTTTATGTCTCTTCGGAACATAGGCGCGAATTAACGGCGCAGCCTCTAAGTGAGTTTAAATTTTGCGTTCTGCGCAGCTACTCGCGCCTATATTCGGTGGACCCGTAAACTTTTACTGTAAGGTGTTTTATATAGAAAAAATGTGTTTCGTTACCGCCAAATTATTATCAGTACTATCTTATCTTGATCATGAGAGAAAAATGATTGGCTTATCGCACTAAAATATTTATGGGGCATTTTTTACATTACCTATTAACAAACCAAGCTGCCTAACTCAGGTTAAATTTGTCTTTCCATATACTTAATAATCATGATTCAATTTTGAAGTCGGCTATTATATTTTTAGTCCATAAAGCTGGCAAAGAAGAGCTAGAAGGTGCGTTGTCACTTCTAGACAAAGTATTATGTCTACTGCCAGAGTTGATCGGAAGAAGATGGCAGTTGCACTCCTTGACGCGGATATTCTCGAAGCTCCTACATAGTGGAAACTCACAGAAGCTAAGAGCCGAAGCAATTAGGTAACTAATAATAAATTTGACGAACTATGTAGCGCAGTAGGTGGATTGGGGTATAAATCACGCCGTGGAACATTCATCTATACACACAGTAGGTACTAGATAACGGATATACTACATAAACTATTGTTTTTTATGTAATTACATATAGAAAACACCCAGAATCAAAAACAAATACAATTATGATCAGCATAAATACTTGTCGTCGGCTGGGGTCGAACCTGCAACCTTTTGCATAGCAGCCGGGGGTTTCCCACAACAACCCACAGAGACCAGAAAACTCTAAATAAAAGGGAAAGTTTACATCCTATTAACCCTACGTTTTGTGTTTCCATGTCCAGGTACTTTTTGTTATGGTATCAAGCTCTCGGTGACAATGCTCCAGTGGAAGTCCATAAGATGTTCGCGACCCTTGTCCCTGGCATGCCGGAACCTTGCATCACCGCCACGGGATCACCCTTCAAGCCTAAATCCCTCGAAATACCCCCTCAAGACTCCGGGGAGTTCAGGATCGAAGATATCATGCAGCACCCCAACTTTGCCACCGCGTCGGATAACGCGAAGAAAGTAGTAGTTGAGCAGACACCCTTAGGCATTATGGGGAAGATTGTCAACGTATCGGCTTCGATATTTCACGACACGAATGCTTTGAATCCGGTTCAGAGTGTGGATATACAGCCGCTGCTACCGCCTAGTGCGAGTGAGAAGCCTGTTGAGAATGAAACGAAGTACTTCTTCGAAATATTGCTCGATGGTATGGCGTCATCTGTGACCAAGATACACTGGCGAGACCGGTCACACGGGAAGGCGATGCGATGCTTTGCGTTTCTTCTGGAGAGGTTTAAGCTGTATTATCTGCCTGTAATATGCCCGCAGTTCAACAGTAAAAACTCATTGTACAAGCCTAACCTTGGTAAGTATAAAAAAGTTAAATTATCAGTATAAAACATATAGACAAATAACATCATAAACGTGTCATCTGGTAACCATAATACAAGTCTAGTCGCTCAGCTACTAACCAGATAGGACATTACCGAACCGCACGAAGTTGCAATGCAAGCCATATTGAAATGTCCAGCAGTTTTTAATTATTTCTTTGTTATAATGTGGTTTCAAATTGAGGTAACTGTTTTGATCGTCTTTTGTTTTGTCGTTTATTTAGTTTTTTGTTGTCGAATGGTTATCCCTCAAAGTATAAAGCTCAAGTAGAGTTCTTTTGCAGAAATCGTCTTTTTGCGAAGTGGCATCATTTCACATTGTGGTCCTAAACCTTCGAAATGAAATTGACTAGGTACCCCCGCATTTTCAGAACTACCAGTCCAACACACCATTCTCGAAGACGACTACGTAATCTGCCGAGTGACGTTAATCAAGTGGGTGGCGACCTACGCACATTTCATGAAGAAGGCAGGCAGCGACGGCGGACAACCTTCGTCTTTGACCAGCGCAGGGTCTCATCTGCCCCACTCAGGGACTCCCACGCCTGCGACCTCGTTGCATCACGAGGAAGAAACCTCGTTCACTGTGGCACACCCTTCAGATTCCAGTAGAGCCTCGTCGCATGATTCCGCTTCTAACACGCCTCATCCTAGTTTGGAATCAGGTATGTACGAGATATAACAATCTATTGATATTTTGGGCAGTCTATTGGTGTTCTAAGATAGATTCGGCTAATGAGCTAACAGATACAATGAAGAAAAAAATATATACGCGACGAATTGAGAACCTCCTCCTTTTGTTGAAAGTCGGTTAAAAAGAAAGAGTGAATGAATATCAAGCACGGGCCTCGGCCTATATGGATGGGCTTAACAGCCCATATCGGCCGAGTTTAACAAAGACTAACACCAAAAGAACATCATATTTGCCTCAAGCATATGGTGTACATTGGATTGATTATTATGCTATGGAAATAAATAAATTTAATTTACTTATTTTCTGCGCAGCTCAGCAATCATTTGGCTGATCTTTTCTTGGCCTGCTAGCATAGCGGCTAGCATGACAGCACGAGAAACACTAGAAACTTTCTCTCAAACAACGAAAAAAAAAGAGTGAACTTTTATGCATAGCCTAGCTGGTCTTGTCATTCTCTCCCTAATTATCAATGAATGTGGGCAGGTTCAGGAGTATTCGAAGAGCTGAGTTCGGAGCAAGTGGTCCGCGACGTGCTCTGTTGTTCGTCGCGCGAACACGTCGACTTCACGATCGAGGTGCTGCGGCAAGCGTTCCTGCTGCCCTTCTCGCAGGCGGCCGCCACTCGCCGCGTCATCGCGCTCTATAAGGACTGGATACAGATGAACGTAAGTCAACACTTATGAACTCCCGATCACTAGCCAGGCGTACTTACTATTGTACTAATACCATGCATGTGTATTGTTTTGTTACATATATAAATAGGTTTTAGTCATCCGAGGTCCCATGTACCAAATGTGTCAGTGGTGTCCTTCGGGGCATCGCATCTTCGGTTGCGCTGTGCCATAAAGCGTAGAACCCTACGCTGGGGGTGTCCAGTCCTTACCAGGATTTAAAGGTTACTCGGTAGGCATATGGAGTTATGCCGGGAAGTGAGCGTGCTAAATCAGCTCTGGTACCACACAGGATAGGTGGCTTAACTGCCGGCCCCAGAGAGGTTGTCGTTAGTTCCTCTTAGAGGTGCAAGTGGTGACACAATCTGTCTAAAACAGATCCCTGACGGACCCTTCCATTTTTACCCAAAGAGGTCATAGTTGGGGACGCTATAACATATATAAATAGTTTTAGCCGTCCGGGGTTCCTTGTAACAGATGTACAATGGTTGTTGTTGGCTCTATTACCATCCTATTGTACCTACAGTTTATGCAAATAAAATATTTCATTTCATTTCTTTTCTGAGTTGCGAGTGTTGAGCGGCTTTATTGCTCCGGTCTGGCTAACAGGTAGTGTTACTTGGGCATGAGACAGTTCTCCTTAAGAGAACCGAACACTAGCCTTTGGCGACACGATCTGTCTATAACCCTGCTTTATAGAAGAAGGTCCAGCGAACCCTGCCTGGAAAGCCTTGAGGCTGTCAAGTGGGGACGCTATAACATATACTATTAGTTCAGTTATTCTAGGGGTTGTATTAAGTACCCTAAAAATCAGTTGCATAATGTTTTTGTTTTTTTTTTATGACTAGGTGGCGGAAGTGCCGCCTTTCCTCGTGGAGAACACATACGAGCAGCAGATGGGCGTGGTGGCTGGTGGCGGCGGCGAGCCGGCCGCGCCGCCGCGCCGGCTGCGCAACGACTCCTATCTCGGAGCTGTCAATAGGGACATCTTGGTGCGCGCTGGGATGCAGGTAACTATACAAACGGTACCAACTTCAATGCGCATACTGACATCTCGAAGCCCAGCCTAAACATGGATTTCATGATTTTTGGATGGTGTGTTCTTTGAAAGACTTACTTACTAGGATATCTACACGTTATTCTGTGAGTCAAGCTAGTTTGTGACATGAATTTTCTTTGTAACAGAACGTACTCCAGATATTCATGAGCCAGGCTGCGAACGTGTTCCTGGCGAGCATGTCCCCGGTGGCAGCAAGCGGCGCGGGCGCGCTGCCGCCGCACCAGCTGCTGGAGGAGCAGACGGACACCTGCAAGCGCGTGCTCAACATCTACAGATACATGGTCATGCATGTTGCTATGGACGCCAACTCTTGGTTAGTGTAACAGTACGTGCACGCAGCGAGCATGTCCCCGGTGGCGGCTTACCGATCTATTTTGACCACTAACGCCATCTAGTGAAACTGGAGTAAGACTGGCGCTAATGGTTGAATTAATTGTAACGTTCGTGTTACGTTCACGGACCAACCCGGTTCAGACTTCATTTTGGGTTACCGTACCCAATTAAAATTAAAAAATAAAATAAAATGGATTTTTTGTTGTTTACAGGGAACAATTGTTGCTAGTTTTACTACAGATCACGTCGTTGGTACTCACGAAAGTACCTCCAAAACGAAAAGACACTTTAGGTAAGTAAATAAACATACTTTAGATATGCCAAATTTCTTTTTAATTGTAAAAAGTTTGGCATACCTAGTGTAATTTTTTAATACGACTTGTAATGAACTCTATAGCAATAAATGAAATGAATTGTTTTTCGGAATGTAATACAGTCGGCAATTTTCAGGTGGATTTTTAGCCCCAGCGCTGTTCCAAACACTAATCGTGACTTGGATCAAGGCGAACCTGAACGTCGCTGTGAAGCCGGAACTGTGGCAGAGTTTCATGGAGCTCCTCTCCCGGCTCACTCACTGGGAGGACCTTATCAAGGAATGGGCGGTAAGACAGCAACTCAATATAATAATTTTAGAATTTACTGTACGACAAATGGGCTTATTGCCATCTGAACTAGTTCAAGTTGCTCCGAATTTGTGTTTTTATTGTTATCGGCAGATTTACTAGAAATATTTTATAGAACCCCACCCCGGCACAGACGTTAGGGTACAGATCCAAAGACGCAAGTGAGATATTTTTTTCTTATAAATATTCCAAGTTCAAAATGCTCATAAAGATCGATTTTTTTGGCAAAATCAAATTGGGTCAAATTAAAATTTTGTATGGAAATATATATGTCGGCGCGGGGTATAATTTTAAGTACCTAAGTAGTGACCAGCGCAGCGCAGGCGCTATTCGAGTCGAATGTTTACATTAACAACATTAGTTCTTATCAGAACTTTTAGACAAAGAGAGTCTTTGTTGTGTTCCTTAGAAACGGGATGTATTTATACATCGAACGTAGCCGTAGGCCAGAGTACTGGATAGTACTTCAGATGTTATTGATACGAACTCGGGTTTGGTCGCCCAGTGATCGATTATCTTTATAGAACCGGGACAGAGATGAGATGCCCTTTGGTGCGTGACTTGTGAATCTTGATGTGACTCGTGGCCTACGTTTTCGTTTCCGTTTCATTAATTAATTTAGTGATAATTGTTAACGCCTAATGTTTAGTGTGCGTGTTTATATTAGAATCTCGTTGATATTGAGTGTATAAAATACTATAGGGCCGTATTAAGAGACAGGCCGTATTACCCGCACTCACCCGTGCATAGTTATTGTGTTAAACTGTAACAAACCGATATTCGTGTGTGTGACTGTATCCACTCCTGCCCACAAATCATGGAACCGAATAACCATGCTGATGATGTTCTAAGGCCCCTAATCCGCTCGCTGCGACATACAGTGGTGGTCATATAATTAAGAACGCTGATATAAAGCGAAGATTTTTTCAAACTAAGACGCAAAACTAATTGCATGCATTTGCTTTTATTTCTCTCGGTATCGTAAAACATTTCCATATTACCACTGTATTCATTGATACACATGATTAACTAAAAATAAATAGACAAACTTTTTACACTACTTTTAAACAAAGTATTCCTAATTACTGGCTGGTCACGTAATTAAGAACGCTAAGTAGTTTATACCTTCATTCAAATTTAAATAGAGAAAACTCAGTCGATTTGTTACTGTTTGTATAATTTTGGCGCCATTTCGTGCTGTAAAAGATTAAAAGTGATTGCTTCTTTTGAAAAAACAATGGGAAAAAATAAAAGTTGTGATAAATCTACAAGGGAAGTAATAATAAAACTTCGCCGGAAGAATTGGTCTTATAAAAAGATAGCCGACCATCTGCAATGTTCAAAAACGATGGTTTTCCACGCTGTAGAGCATTTTGCTACGTATCAAACTACTTCGAATGTTCCACGTGTACCTAAACAGAGAAAAACAACTCCTCGAGATGACCGAAACATCGTTCGTATGGCAAAACAAAATCCTTTTAAAGGGTCCAATGAGCTTAGAAAAGAATATTTTGGTGAAAACAACCCTTCAGCAATCTCAGCATGCACTATTCGAAGACGTTTGGTAGAAGAAAAATTGCACGGTAGGATAGCAAGAAAGGTACCCATGTTAAAACTTTGCCACAGGCAAGCCCGGCTTGCATTTGCGAGAAAGTATGAAAACTGGACTGTGCGAAAGTGGAAAAATTTACTTTTTTCTGACGAGACGAAAATAAACAGAGTATGTTCTGATGGAAAACGATACGTACGACGTCCCCCGAATACAGCATTCGACCCTAAGTACACGAAAGTTACATTAAAGCACGGTGGTGGAAATGTGAAAATTTGGGGTTGCTTTTCTGGACATGGTGCAGGACCTGTAAAGTTGATAGAAGGTAACATGGATCAGTTCCAATACAAAAATATACTGGAAGAAACAATGTTACCATACGCTGAAGACGTTCTACCGGTCATTTGGACATTCCAGCATGACAATAATCCAAAGCACACTGCACGCACCGTAAAAGAATTTCTTACAGCGCAATCAGTTTCTGTCTTAGACTGGCATGCTAACAGTCCAGATCTAAACCCAATAGAGAATCTGTGGTTTGAAGTAAAGAAAAAGGTTTCAAATACAAAGTGTGGAAATTAAAGAGAGCTGTATTGAGTTTTTTAGAAGAATGGAACTCTATTTCTCTTGCGAAATGTCAAAAATTAATAGAGTCAATGCCTCGCCGGTGTAAAGCTGTAATTAAAAGCCGTGGATATGCTATTAACTATTAATTTTAGTTAAATGTTTATAAAATTTATTTTAAGTTTCCTGCGCTACATAATATTGTGATTTTTTAAATCTAAGTGTCAAACAAAACAATTCCTGAGCAGTTAAATAAATCGTTCTTAATTATTTGTCCAGTTTTAGTACTATTTGAATGTGTTACTTTGGTAAAATCAATAAAATGTGCAAAAAATAGTTAGCGATTTCATACTTTATTCCTAAGTCAGGTTGCTCTATTAATGTGACTATTATATAACATAACTAGTTGCTTCTCAGAAGGTACACATCTCTGTGTATAATACGATTTAAATAAAAAACTTCT
>OY292402.1:5779296-5869339 GCA_958496205.1 Idaea biselata
AAAATGGGGATTAAACTCAGGTGGGGATTGAACCTTGGCTTGATCGAATTAGAGAAACCCGTTTAGTTTGGTCCGTTGGGGACAAAGAATTATATTTATTTTTTAATGATAATAATAACATCTTCATGAAAAACGTTACGTATTTAAACGCAGGTTTTTTTAACAACTTGCTATAACTACTGCAAAATAAGTTATGTTAGCGACTAAAACTTTTGGGCTTGGGGACATTAAAAATAGAACGAATCGGTTGAGGAAACTATTGACCTAAACCGAATGGTGTTACATAATCTTCAACTACTTCAGCATTTTGTTATTTATTTTAAGTTTGAAAGTAAGGGGGCTGAGTTTTTTTTAAATTTCCCCATATATTTTCTTTATTGTAACTCCTGGTACTGCTATCAACAGTCCAAGAAACGTGCAAAGCGCAAATGTACTTAATTTCCTAATTTGGCCTTAAATAAGTAGGTAACGTAAGTTTAATGTACTAATTTATTGAGCGTTATTGCCGATTATTAGATGGTAGAAGGTTTTGTAAAGCTCGCTATGTTTTGTGATGTCCAAGATGGTTATTTCATTTAAATTATAAATCCCTTGATTTGTCATTCCTAACTTAAGCTCAAATACACGGTGACACTTACACTTTACCTGAAACAGCCCACACCTGCAGCACATATGCACGAATTTCTTTATGTGTGCTGTAGGTGTGGGCTGTTTTAGTTAAGTGTCAGTGTAAGTGTCATCGTGTAGTTTGAGCTTAAAAAAAAGAAGAGTGGTTTCTGTGCGTAATAGCGCTGTCACGCTCACACAGGTAAACTGTGTGAGATCAATAGATACAACGCTTTATTATTCCAAAATTTAATATTATTCAATTGGCGTTTTTAGCTGACGAAAGTCGGGACTAGTCGTGAATTCAAATCTCATCGCGATGCATTTATATTCTTACGTCCGAAATTTTTAAATATTAGAACGAACTTAAAATATGTAGTTAAGGTATAATTTATGTATATTTTGATTTTAAATGTAACAATCACTACTTAAGTTAGTCCTTTTAGTTATTATTCAGAGGACCCAAAGTGAAATGGTTCGGAGAAGGTCCCCAAATCTCTTAGTCGCCTTCTACGACCCCCACTCTATTTTCACGCATAGGGGCTGCACAGACGTATGCTCCACATAATACCTATTTAAGACTACATGTGAAATTAAAGCTACTTAATTCGTCCAGTGTGAGATTAGAGTAAATCGGACTTCAACTTATGTACTTAATATCTCTAAGCTTACGTAGCGTTTCGCTTCTACAGTCATTTCTGTGTTTTCGTATATAAATTGCATAAAAAAGAAGGTGCTTTATTGTATTTGTTATTACAATGAGGATTTTTAAATAGAAAATAGTTTGGTTCCAAAAGCTTTTTAGAATTTCTTTCGAAATATCTTTTTGTTATTATAAAAGTCCCCATTGTAATGGCAAGTTGCGAAGGTGTTCTGTACATAAATGTAATTAGATCTAAAGCTTTAACTGTTGTAGGTTTGTTATTTATTTGCATATTACATTTTTATTTTTCAGTTTATAGCTTTACTGTAGGTATTTATTTATTAGTATTGATGAATTTAGAAATTTGAAATTAATAAAAGTAAGGTATTATATTACGGCTTCGTATTTTTTGTTGAAGAATGATTTACTTAAAGTTGATATATTACAAGTATTATGTACTCTCTTATGTGTAAAATGCACAGCTACATAACATAATTATGTAAAGTATTAATTAATTCTTATAGCTTATGTTAACTTTACTAAACATTCCATATAAAAATTCATTTATTTGTTCTGCCAATTAATATGACACAGTCCAGTCAAATAAATTACTAATTTTTAATGTTGTTGTTTACACTTATTGTTTCGAAAGGCATATAATGAAGTGTAGAAAACTTAAAACTGCTCTAGTTCATGTGCATTCCATTTTATAGGTTCTTAAAGTTATTTATTTACTTAACCATGCAGTTGCACCTGTTTATAGTCAGTTTACTTTTTAACTAATTTGTGCTATTTTCTCATTACATACCAACAGATATTCTTTTGCATTTATAATATTAGTAGGAAAAAAAGTATTTTCAAGAATCTGTATTGTTTCAGTATCTGTTTAGTTTATAGACTATAATGCACCTAAGTACCTATACTAATTTTATTTCTTTTTTTTTAGTTTTAAACAGTATTTTAATAGATGTTAAGACTGACACACTAAAATAGATGTATTCAAATCATGTGTTAGTATTAAAATGTATTTTGTTCATATATTAATTATTAAAACAATGTGGTGGTATTATTTTAATTTATTTGTGCTAATTTATTAATCGTTGATTGATTTTAATACATTATGTTAAAGTATCAAAGTTGTCACATATAACAAGTAATCTGGTTAACACACAGGCAATGTTATTGTAACTAAATTTTTATATTTAAATGAATGAATAAAGTTGTTAAACTTTTTCCAGGGTTTTATTCATCTTTTTCACTTATTCCTTAACTGTTGCAGTGTAGGTCTTAATTCTTGGGTAACTTATACATTCCACCCTGTAAGATAAGTTGGTGAGTCCTCACTTTAGTGTCTAAGAATTGTCTCAACTCTAGAAGACTGCATTCAGTTCCCGGAGCCTGAGATGCAAACATTTTTAACATCTGATGTATGCGGTCTAAAGGTAGTGAGTCCAAATTAGTCAGCATCCCCACTATGTAAGACCAGAACACTTGCAGTTCTCCTTCTCTTTGGTCATGAGCAGATGCCATGGCACTCTCAGCCTCATCATCTTCAATTATCATTTCCTGAACCTGATTTGATGCAGCAGACCCTTTTTGAGATTCTGAACCATCTACTAAAACAAAGTAGTCAGGACTTTTTTCAGATATTAGCCCCATTGACTGCCAGTATGTTATCTTTCTCCTCAATATTGTTACGGGAACTTTCATGATCTGATGGAGTTCCTCTATTGACCATTCAGGCTTACTCTCAAAATGCATAATTAATGTAGCATTAAAGGGTGACACAGTTAAATCTAACTTCTTTTCTCCAATCTCAATTTCAATATTAACATTACCAAGGTGAGGTTTCCAACTAAGAGTTCTGTTACCTTTTAATGCTTCAAATGATTTTGTGTACGCTTCTAAATGGTTTTTAATAACTTCTGGCAGTTCTAAGCTCTCATCTTTGAATGGAGGCCAAAACTGTGCTGACAATATCATAGCATTTGATGTGAATATCTTATTTAGTTCTTCAATATCTTTGTCTTGCTGTATGAGTGAATTAATTCTCTTTGAATCAGAAATGTCTTTTAACATGACTTCACAGAAGTGGAGTTGTGACTCTCCAAATCTTAACTTCAGCAATTCTAAGTATCTTATTTCCTTTTCAGTGTTTATAGCAGTTTGAGCTAATAGCCGATCTGCTAGCAGGGTCCTATATTCATTGACAAACAATTCTTTACTGCCATATACATTGACTAGCATGGAAATAATGTCACTAGTTCTTCTGTCACTCGAATTTACTTTTGGATCTGCATCAACAGGGTCTGGCATCCACTCATCCCAGGCCTCATCTTTGATGTCCTCTCCATCGGGCTCCGCTGCAAACTTGGCTAGTTCTTCCGCCAATTCACTGCCAGCTCCTTCCTCTGTAAGGCTGCTGACCACACTTCGTACTGTATCCTCTCTACTTCTCAGATAATTTTTGACTGGCTTAGTCACAGTTTCTAGTATCACGCCTGAAGGATCAAGATGTCTTAAGGCTCTGATTGTGGAAATATAAGCTGTCAGTATGTCAGGAGTGTTAACTCCAGGATGTAGCAGTCTTGTCTCTAATGCATTCTGCAACTTTTTACACAGAGTTGGCCTGAGATCCGTTTTTTCTAAACATAGTTTTATATCATCAATAGCAGGTTGAGAGTCTGGATACTCTATTATAATATTGAACAATTGATCTATTCTCAATTTCGTATAACTATGATATAAGTAATAGCTCAATTTCTGCTTGAATATTGATATGGCATTTTGTATATTTTTATCATCAGGTGGTGGTTTTGATGATCCCGCACAATATATCCTGGTTAACCATGACACCACTGTTGTTTCTAACCAATTTTCTAAGAATCCAATATGCGAGACATCAAATGTTCCCGTGCATAACTTCTGTATATGAGATTCTATACGAACTTGAATAAAATTTGTAAGCACTTGGCCAGCAAGCCGCTCTAGTAGTTGGAGTTCCATCAATTTCCTATTAGTATCGTGAAATACTTTAACAATGTAAGCACAATTGCATTCTGAAAATTCATTCCAGCACCCAGAACACATTACATCTTCACCCATATCCGAGTTGTCATATTCATTATCGAAAACATTGAAAGATACTTTGTAAAAATGGTTGATTATCACATGAAAGTCCAATGGTAGCTGTGCAAGTAAGGTTGCTCTTACGAGTTGTTTAAATCCAAGAATGACGTCTTTTTCACCGTAAATAGGTTTGTTGTCGTTACAACTGCCGTTTAATATCGTTAGTCGTCTAAGCATTGGAGCGAAGCTGGACACAGCTTCGTACAAGTCGTTGACCGCAGATTTGTACAACTGGAACCCTTTGATTTCTTCTTCCACTTTCGTAAACTTCGACCAGAACAAAGGCGCCACATGTTGGCGAAGATACTTCTCAAAATTAAGCAAGACGAGATCCCGTATCTTCACTTGGATTCCCAAGCCAGTAATTATTTGGTGTATTTCTTCGTATTCGGTTGTGGTGCAGTCAGTAAAGATAGAATCAGTTATTATAGGGAATGCGTAATTAATTTTGTTCCAGTATACTTTTAAATCTTCCTTACTGTGGGACATTTTTTTCAAATAATTAAAAATTGCAATCACTTTAGAGTGGGCACCGCAAACCACACCGCAAATCACAAATCAAAACAAAACTAATGTCAGTTAAAAATTGACAGTGACGTATTGACAGATAAGGTAAGAGTTTCCAGTTCAATGACATGTACCGCATTTTTGTCAATGAGAAACGTAAGTGGAAGTTTTAGCGGGAATGTGTTGACGAAAATGTGATGCTGAGTTGAAATTTTAGTTTTTGTGAAACTTTGTAAAATGCGTCGTCTTTCTTTGTTTCGTGAAAGTAGTAAAAATTAAAACCAGTGCTAACATGGCCTTTTCTCGTTGCTTCCAGATCCCACAAAGAGTTGATGTAAATTATTATTTCCCGCTTTTGTATTTTTTTCTAAAGGTACTTAAAAGTTATGGTCCAGAGGGGGTAGGGAATATTGTGGCGGGAACGTGAATGTATTTTTGGCGGGTGTACGGTACGAGAAGAAACGAAACGATATTTTGAATTCACGACAATTAATTTTTTACAGTATTTGAATTTAACCCATTATTCCGAACCCAAGGGGAAAATAAATGGGACGCTCAAATATTTAGGTGTTCATTGCAAACGATCACAGCATCATAGCCAGCAGCGGACAGACCATTGAGTTGCTCGGTGACCTCTGAGCTTATCGAAAACTTGTTTTGATTTGTAGTAGGTAATATGTCCGATGACGTTCGGTAATTCTCCAGATCTCAGTTGATGTTTGCATTTACATAAAACACCCGCATCGTTAGACTCATCGGAAGTCTTAATATTCTAGTCAATCATTAAACATCAATACATACAATAAAGTGTTATTATTACGTAACTTAATTTAATTGATTCTAGTTTAGTTTTGTGATTTGAACGTGCTTAACTACCTATCTACAAAATGAGCAAAAGTGTTTTCTTCGCTGTTTTACTAGTTTGTGCGGCGTCATCAGCACAAAACAGTACAAATATAGCTATCGGTTTTCCTGAAGTAGAGGAAAATCCTGATTTAAAAAATAAAGATGTAAGTTAATGATTTTTAAATTGACCTATGGCGGTTTATGATTGTTGCCAACATACCTATTTCTGTAGTAATATCCTAATATTATACAGAGTAAAGATTTATTTGTTTGTTTGTAACGAATACGTTCCGAAACTACTGGACCGATATGGGACCGATTTAAAAAAATCTTTCACCAATAGAGCGCTACATTATCGAGGAGTCACAAAGGCTACTTTTGATCGCGATATTCCCACGGGATTGGGACTTACGCGGGCGAAACCGCGGGACGAAGCTAGTCTACAATATTTTTATTTATATCTACAAGAATGTTATCTAATAGATAGGTAGGTATGCAAACTATGCATACTTATTCTCGTACACCTATAATTTTTACGATGACGTTTGTGAAAATCTAGCCATTTTTTTAACCTATCATCTACCTATATAGGATGACCCGTGATAATATAAACAGTATGTGACCTTTTATTCAAAGAATGTTTGATTCTTTTCACTACATTTCTTTACCTACAAACTTAGGTACTACTTAGACCTCTTTATTATTTCACTAGTACCTAGGTATAATTCGCTGCTAAAATAGGCCACTCTATAGATTTACAGAGCGTTTGGGCGCATGAGATCCAGCGATTCCCCGTGATTTTAAAAATGATAATAAGTAATAAATATTGCACGACTTTCCACACAGTGCCACGTATGTTACACCTAAAAAACGTCATAATTATACTACTTAATATAACAACAACCAAACTGTCGGCATACTTAATAATATTTCCGCCGGGAATCGAACCAGAAACTTTCGGTGCAGCACCCGGGTGTTCGTCTGTTGCGCTACTACAGAGTCCGTATATTAGGTAGTATACAGGGTGAACCATTTAAACGGGCCTTCAGGGGGATATCCTAAACTATAAGAGATAGCGAAAAATGCTGAAAGGAGTTGCGTCCCCGATTTTGATAATAACCAAAATGGCTTTAATAGGTTTAAAAAAAATTAATTACCCTAGCCAGGAATTGAACCTTGTCTTTTTGCAAAAAATAAACACCCTATATTATTGTACCGGTCGATAGTGTTGCTAATAAAGATCAAATCCTGGAAACAAACATATTGTGGTAAATCGAGAAAAATGACAATTTTTAATACTGCCAGTATATACTGCCAGTATATATTACATAGTGAAGGACTATAATATTATTTCCTACAAAGTCAATTAAAAACTGACACGCGCACGAGGGTTCTGTACCACTATTATGTACCTACAGTTGGGTAAGGAACTCTAAAATGAAGTCTGGACCAACCCATCCGTGAACGCAATACGAACGTTAACATTTATTTTACCTCTGGCGCATGGCGCTAGTCTATCACGCCATCACTAGATGGCGCCAGTGCTAAAATAATAAATCGCGGTATAGTTGCGTTTTTATGTCAAAAATCACATTTGTTGTATGAGAGCATCCCTTAAATTGTTGTTTTATTTTTCTAAAAACAAAATTTGTTTGTTATAGCGGTTACAGAAATAAATACAGAAGGTAATTTCAACTGTCTAGCTATCACAGATTATGAGATACGGCCTGGTGACAGACGCACAGACAGACAGACGGACAGACAGCGAAGTCTCAGGAAAAGGTTCCCGTTTAACCTTTGGGTACGGAACTCTAAAAATAAATTTTGAAGTGATCAACCTCATACTAAAGAGTTAATCTGCTAATCACTTCAATTCTCCGCTACTTTTATTGCTTAGCTTACCTATACGGGATTGGAACTTACCTTAGCTATTGTACTAAGTATTAAAACGTGTCTAACTAACTGTGTCGCATAATCTCTAATAGTTAAATAAATAAATAAATAAATATTGCACGACGTTACACACAGCGCAATCTAGCCCCAAACTAAGCACTAGGCTTGTACTATGGGTACTAGACAACGGATATACTACATATTATACTTTTTTTTGTAAATACATACATATGATACATAGAAAACACTGAATATCCCATCTCTTCGGACCGTGGTGAGTCCTAGGACATGTTGGTTTCCTCACGATGTGTTTCCTTCACCGTAAGAGCGATGTTATTAGCGCACATACCTTTTTTCTTAAAGAAAAAGACATTGGTGCGCGGTCGGTCTGGATTCGAACCCACGACTCTCAGAATGAAAGCCGGGGTATCTACCACTAGACCAACACCGCTCCGCACCGCTAGTTATCTATTATCTTCTTCTATTATTATAAAGCTGAAGAGTTTGTTTGAACGCGCTAATCTCAGGAACCGCTCTGGTCCGATTTAAAAAATTCTTTCAAAAAAAATAGGCGGACGAAGTCACGGGCACTGCTAGTATTATGATAAAGGTATCGGCGGCTTTACAGTTCTCATGGTCTCGCTTGCTCATCTCATCATCCGAGCGATGTTCCCGGTTGCATCCCTCTCGAGAGCTCACGTTTGCATGTGACCATGGTTATATTGTATTCATACAAGTTATTCGAAATGTTACCTTCTTCTTTTCGTGTAGTGATGCGGCACATTTAGTGTTAGAGTTTTCAGGTCGCTAATCGGCCTTTAACTTGACCTAACGACTGCTATCAGCGACAACAACTGGTACCACCTGCTTACGTGCATTCCGAAGCTCATTATCGGTCACCCATACAAGTAATTACGAGCTACAAACGGCAGAGATGGGCGGATGCTAACGTAGGCATATTATTTCCGAATTTGAATTTTAAAAATACAGTCAAATCGGACTTCACCTTTTTTGAAGGCAGTACGAAATAAAGTACCGTTTTATGATAGGTACCAACAGTGGGAGGTACCAACAGTGGGTGACGGGTGTGGACTCGGCGCATTCGTTACGTTTTTTGTACGCGAGTACCTAGGTACCCAATAATCACGCGAAACCAGCCGGAGTATAAGTACTTACTCGGAATAAAAACTTGTCTTTACCGTAAATAAGTCTGTCCGTCCGTAGTTACCGTTACCGTACGAATTTATGTCGCGAAGTTTTAATTTGCATTGATTTTACGTTGTTGATAGATAGGCAGGTTGAAGAATACCTTTGTATAGGTCAGGGGTTCCCTAACTTATTTGAGTCGCGCCCCCTTTCAACCATAAAACAAATCCGCGCCCCCCCCCCCCCCCCGATCCAGATCCATTTGATCCATCCATCCAATCCAGATTATAAGGTCAGAATAAAAAAGTAGTATTCATTCAATAACAAAATAAGTATTTTTATTGCTCACTAGCTGCGCCCCGCGGTTTCACCCGCGTAAGTCCCGATCCCGCGGGAATATCGGGTTAAAAGTCTATGTGTTATTCCAGGTCTCCAGCTATCTACATACCGAGTTTCATGGTAATCAATTCAGCGGTTTTTACGTGATTGAGTAACAAACACACACACACATGCTCACAAACTTTGAGCTTTATAATATTCGTAGAATTAAAGTTTTACAAAGTCATACAAGGGATATTTGGTAAGTACCAAATACCTTTGATAGCGCCCGTGAAGTGGCCGCGGGGCCGGGGCCAGTCTAGAGGCTGATAAAGTTCTTAACATTCGCCCACTGAGGAAACAATATTATGTTCTTGACAGGCGTCAATTTCAAATAATTTCATTAGTAATATCGAGCAGTCTGGAATGCATACTCCAGGTTTTTACCCGACTGCGCGACGCAAAGAAGGGTTATGTGTTTATCAGTCTATGCTTGTATGTATGTTTGTTCCTTTGTGTCGCTCCAGAGGCCAAACGGATAGACCGATTTTGATAATTCGCACGTCAATCGATTCGTCTTAATCCTGGAAGTATCACTGAAGACATGACAGTTATCAAAATTCAAAATGGCGACCACCAGCCGCCATATTGTAAAAAAAAAAAAAAAAAAATTGACTGACTATATCGAGTGGGGTATCGTCGAATAGGTATTTTAAAATCATTCTTAGGTTTCCTTAACCATTTTTCATTTAGTTTAACTATTTGGGATCTACAACGACTTAAAGTTGGATAAGAAAACAAAAGTTGACTGACTATATCAAGTGGGGTATCGTTGAATAGGTTTTCGAAAATCATGGTTAGGTTTCTTTAACCGTTTTTCATTTAATGTAACCATTTGGGATCTACAACGGTTTAAAGTTAGTTAGAAGTCGTCCATACCTTAGATTACCTACCGCAACTTACTGAAAAATCCTCAATTTAATAACCCCCTCAATGAAATAATGCCATTGCGATTAAAATACAATAAAATTGATATAATAACGCCTTGCACCTAATGCTGACTAAAAAGCGCAAAATAAAAAAAATAAATAAAAGGGGTATGATTAAAAGTGGCGTCTTTTTCAAGTTTAGCGGCCACGAATCAAACAAGGTTATTTTGAAAGAACTATGCCTGACAAACAATTTTTACTATGGCAGCAACTCTGTAAGTAATATCGGGGCTGAGTTATACGCAACTTTATAAGTAGAAAATCATCGAGATATGCAGTAATACTTTTCGAAATTGATTTTCTTTTGTTTGATTTCGTAGGTTTTAAGGATTTTTAATTAAAAGAAATATTAGCAGATTACTCTTAAGAATTACACTCTATCAATATAATAATGTAGCTTGTTCAAGTCTATATCATTGGAATAATATTTATAGTGAAAATACTCAGTGAAAATAACAAGTAAAGTGTTAGTTATAAATGGATGGTTTGGATAATTATTTTGAAAATTACCTCGACAACGTTTCGGTGGAGTTACATTAACCGTGGTCGCACATAGACTCACATTATTTAATTTATTTAAAGTAGTTACAAATAAATTCAAATCTATTAATAAAAGAGATGGCCACAGGGATAGGGCGCCGCCGCATAACGGCGCGCAGGAGCTTCGCCTGACTCCTGTGGTAAGTGGACGAGGGCTACCGTGCCACGGGCGGGCACAGCCAAAGACGTTAGCCCCGAAACACCAGGTAAAACTCCGCTTCGCAACGTGGAACATTGGTACGCTAACCGGACGCGCGAGGGAGCTAGCCGACGTACTTTCCAGGCGGAAGGTAGCCGTGGCGTTCCTGCAGGAGACTCGATGGAAAGGCAGCAGATCCCGGCTCATTGGGAATGGCTACAAGCTGATCTACACGGGTGCACTTGGTGGAGAGAACGGGGTGGCTGTGGTGCTCACTGAGAGGTTTCATGACGACATCTTGGAGGTGAATCGCTTTAGCGACCGACTTATGTGCTTATTCACGGCGACGCTGATAAGAGGTCGTTTTGGGATAAACTCGGCGAGGTCCTTGGGGCTATCACGTTGTCACAGGGAATCGTTTTGGGTGGTGATCTGAACGGTCATGTGGGTGAGATCGGGGCGGAATTTGAACGTGTTCATGGAGGCTACGGGTATGGCAGTCGGAATGCGGAAGGAGAAGAAATTCTGCGTACGTGTGCCACTGCCGACCTGGCACTCGTGAACACATATTTCAAAAAGAAGCCCGACCACTTGATCACCTACAGGAGCGGGGGGCTCGCTACCCAAATCGATTTCCTAATCACTAGGAGACACCATATCGGCAACGTGGTCAACTGCAAAGTCATACCCGGTGAAAGTCTCACTGCCCAACACAGTATCCTTGTCATGGATCTCTGTGTAAAGACCAAAGACAAACGACCGGAACCATGCCAGCGCCGAATCAGATGGTGGATGCTTGATGAAGTCAAGTCCCAGATGCTCGCCTCAGCAATCGGCGACAAATGTGCTAATGCTGAAGGCGATTCGGTACAGGAACACTGGGACAGGATTCAGGTGTCTATCGCTGATTCGGCGCGGTCGGTCCTCGGTATGTATAAGGGAGGACGCAAGTGTGACAAGGAAACTTGGTGGTGGAACGACACAGTCCAGGGGGAGACTAGGGTGAAGAAAGCCCTCTTTAAAAAGTGGCAAGCGTCCAACTCTCCTGAAGATCGCGATGCGTACAGGTCTGCCAAACGTGCCACAAAGAGAGCTGTAGCCAGAGCCAGACGGGACAACTTACAGCCATTGTACGATAAGTTGGAAACGTCTGAGGGGCAGAAGCTTATTTATAAGTTGGCACGTTCTAGGATCAAAGCAGCACAGGATATATCCTAGTGCCGCTGTGTAAAAGATCCTAATGGCAACCTGTGAAGGAGAGGTGGCGCTCTTATTTCCACGAGCTGCTCAATAAGCAGTTTAAAGAGGTGCAGCCACCGGAACTCCCTCCGAATCTAGGACTTGTGCCACTGATAACGCCTGAGGTGCGCAAGGCTCTTCGACGCATGAAGAATCGGAAAGCTGTCGGCGCCGATGGAGTCCCCATCGAAGTATGGAAGGCTATGGGTTCTCGTGGTGTGGGCATCTTAACCAACCTTTTTAACCGCATACTCGAGACCGGTAGAATCCCCGCCCAATAGAGACTGAGTGTTGTAACTCCAGTGTTCAAGGGCAAGGGATCTGTGCAGGAGTGTGGAAGTTATCGTGGTATAAAGGTCATGTCCCACACCATGAAGCTCTACGAGCGTATAGTTGACTCTCGGATCCGGCAGGAGTGCACTGTCTCGGAGGGCCAGTATGGTTTCCGCCGCGGTCATGGTACCATGGACCCTGTTTTCGCCCTAAGGATCGTTATGGAGAAATACAGAACGAAGAATACGCCTGTGCATTTTATGTTCCTGGACTTGCAGAAGGCCGACTGTGTTCCTCGCGTGATGATCTGGTGGGCGCTGCGGTCCAAAGGGGTGCCTGAAACTTATATTGAAACCATCAGGGACATGTACCGAAATTCCGATTCAGTGGTGCGAACTGCTGTTGGTGACACTAAATCATTCCCCATTACAGTCGGAGTTCACCAAGGATCCGTCCTAAGTCCGTTTCTGTTTAGCGTAATACTGGACGCACTGTCCGTAATCATCCGAGACGCACACGAGCAGCCCCCGTAGATGCTCATGTATGCTGATGATATTGCGCTAGCGGACTCGGATAAGGGACGGCTTGGAAGGCGTGTAAATGCGTGGAAAGAGTCACTTGAGAACGGCGGTTTGCAACTCAACGTAGCGAAGACCGAATACTTGGCTAGCAATACCACAGATCCCACACCTGTCTGCGTAGACGGTCACATGGTCGAGCGGACAGACCAGTTTAAGTACTTGTGTGATCTGTGCTTCACGAGTCCGGTGACATCGATTGTGACGTCAAGTCCCGCATTTCGGCAGCTTGGGCCAAGTGGCGAGAGGTAACTGGTGTCATCTGTGACCGACTGAAAGAAAATGCCGGTAAACTGGAGGGACAGGTCTATAAAACGATCATTAGACTCCTTTTGTATGGTAGTGAGGCGTGGCCATTGCTTGAGCGACCTAAGTAGGAGCTGCGTGTCACGGAGATGAAGATGCTGCGCTGGATGTGTGGAGTGACGCGAAAAGACCGCGTCAGAAACTCCCGCATCAGGGGCAGCCTTCATGTCCGAGACATTGCAAACCGGCTAGTTACATGGGAAACAAATGTCTTGTTATGGCGCCTCCGCCCGGCCGCGGCAGATTGGGAAGACCCAAGAAGTGCTGGTTTGACGTTGTAAGATCGGATATGCGTGCAAATGGCCTCACTACACGGGATGCCGAAGATCGTGCGAAGTGGAGACGTAAAAGTAGGAAAGCGGACCCCGGGCTCTCGAGAGAGATGCAACCGGGAACAACGCTCGGATGATGATGATGATGATGACAAATAAATTCAAAATATTAGGCTAACATGTAGTCCTGTTCACTTTGCAATAGGTATAAAGTATTATTTTACTCTTACTTTGATGATATCATCACCATTTAAACAGTATTTTCATACTGTTGTAGCTCAGCCCCGATATCACTTAGAGGACTATAGGTTTAAAATATCATATTTATAGACGTAATACTACGAATTACTAGCAAAGATTTGGGTGGCTGCGCAAAAAAAAAAAGACGCCAACCTCCGAACAAAATTAATCATTGCCCTTTAAAAAACCCGCCTGCTTAAAAAACTTTAAATAAAAACATATACAAAATAAAAACTGAAAAGAAAATAAAACAAGTCCAGTAGTCACAGAACATAGCGACTTTAACAGTCGGGACCCATTGACTACCTAAAATCTAGCTCATCCATCACATACCCTTTCAATAATGGGTCCCGACTGTTAAAGTCGCTATGTTCTGTGACTACTGGACTTGTTTTATTTTCTTTTCAGTTTTTATTTTGTATATGTTTTTATTTAAAGTTTTTTAAGCAGGCGGGTTTTTTAAATTTTTATTTAATTTTTTTATTATGCCTGACTACACAGGTGGCCCGCGCCCCCACTTAGGGAACCCCTGGTATAGGTGCTTTAACAGAAACTTTGAATAATTCACTCGTGACTCGAAGCGATCAAGTGTCATGGAAGGAAGCGGAAGAAGTTTCAAACGTCGTTCTTAGTGGCTGCACTGGCCTTTATATTGGAACATTTACGTAATAAGTGATTCCTTACTTTAGCACCACAAAGAGGTCTCGTGCGGGACATCTAGAACTAAATTCCACGGAAGGACGCAACCTTTATCAGATGACCTGGACCAGGAAATAATAAAGTGTGTGGTTGTGTATTCGCCAATCTTTAAAATCTATCCGTTTGGTCTCAACAGTACAAAGTACCAATTTACTTACTTAAACGAGACTAGAAAAATAAACACATTTTAACCCTTTGCGGCGCGCAGTTCGTGTACCTAATAAAAGTAAAAAGATGAAGTCACTTACCTAGTTTCTACGCACACAAATAAACCTTCCTCTTAAATTTCTCTATTTAAAAAACCCGCATCAAAATACGTTACGTAGTTTTAAAGATCTAAGCCTATGATCTAAGCATACGTAGGGACAGACAAACAACCAGCGGGAAGAGACTTTCTTTTATAATATGAAGTGATTTAATTTGCAACTAAGTTCATTTCAAATATTAGTTTGGAAGACAACTATAAATAAATAGGTAAATACATATTTAAAAGGAGTATCTTCGGACAGGACAATGAATTTGCTATTCATTAATAATTGTAGCCTATGATTTGACACATCTTCCTGAAGAAAAAATGATACAAAGACCCAAAACGTCAGATCGTAGTCTGAAATTAAAAAACGAAGTATAGATACAAATTTCAAAATCCGAAACACAATTTGTGCTCACAATATTTATCTTCAGCTATTAGTTAGACACAATGGATACGATACTAAATAGATATTTCTCCATGCAAATGGTAGTCATTCTGTAACTGTATTGTTTCAGAATCGTCAGCCAGTGTACATACCAGCTATGTGTCCAGCCAACGAACTGTATTACCCAGGAGATCAGAAGGATGACTGGATTTGTGACTGTAGACCAGGTAAATATATTCAACATAATAGGTACGGGTATATCTTTTAAACTTCTTCTGTTTGAAGTTCGAGTTTTTAATCGACTTCAAAAAAGGATCAGGTTTTCAATTCGGTTGTGGGTTTTTTTTCCCATTTCTTGTCTATTTAGCCTAAGTATTTCTAATATTTTTGGTTAAAAGTTAATTTAAAAATGCTTATAAGTATCCGAGCCGTAGGGGTATGAATAACGCGAATGATTGAGACCACTCGTTGCGGTCGTGCAATTCACATAACATAATTACCGATATCGAACGAAAATCAGAAGAATCGCTCCACAATCGAAGCAAATTCAAAAATAGAGCCTGACATTACAAGTAATTTTGAATCGATCTTGTATAATTATGTATATTTGTAGTAGATAACACCAAATTCATATCTCTTTTTATTTCTCAGCTTTCCTCTACCACCCGTCGACGGACACGTGCTGGCCAGCCTTCCAGCGCGGGCCTTGCGCCATGAACCAGTACCTCGTACTACCTTCAAACACCGTGATCCCCGTCTGCGAAGACAATCCTTGCAAAGTCGACGGCTTTGTATCGTGGAACGGGAGCTGCGCACGACTCGGATCCACAGCCCCTTGTGCTTTCATGTTCCCAGTGCCCGCGTCTTTGGGGGTCAATGCTACATCTCTGGTTGTTAGTTGCGTCAAGCTCGGGTTCAACCGTCGGTTTGCGGAATTACAGCCTGTGACGACGGTGCCTTGCCCGCCTGGCTGCAAAAGAAGTGTTAATGGCAAATGTGTTTCTTCTACTTAACTCAATAAATTAGGCTATTTATATTTGAGTTTTTCAATTTATGTTGTGTTGTTTGTCATTCCTAATATTTTTCATAAAAGCCATAGCTTTTATCCTATAGACTTTTGTCATAACAAAAGTCTATAGGATCAAAAACAGACTTATTCATAAAATTACCTAAGTATATGGACAGAAAGTAGGTAGGTAGGTATACATGATCGATCTAGTCATACTTATTTATTTTATTAGTCATTAGGAAAATAATACTTGACTGGAAAAAATGTTAAGGAACCTATATACCAGGTTAGGTATACTAACCACCAGTCCACCTCCACCACCATTCGCCGACCCTACCTAGAAATTACTAAAATAATAATTATTATCAATCACCTTACCAAAGTCGATTAGAAAGCTCGCTCTCCATTTATTTACACTGAGCTAGAGGCACTCGCCTAGAATACCAACAAAACTAGATACCTAAGGCAGTGAATTAACATATACCCATAACTAAGTAGTTATATTGATAAAATCGAAGGCAGAACAGAAATATAATAGAGAAACGCAGGGAAAGTTTCTAACAAATCGACACCCATTTCGTAAATTGAACACCCTCGAAAGTTCTTCGTCTAACCTTGCACAGTGTGGCACCACGAGGCATACCACGAGACAAGGGTCTTAAAGAACGTGACTAAAACTTGAACCAAATATGCTAGGTATATTAAAATTGGGTAGAATTTTTGGATTTACGAAGAAGCTAGCGCCTTCGTTCACGTTCTCTACGATCCTTGAAGCAGAATACCGTGTTCTATGGTAACCATCGGCGTCGTTCGAGTCTCCATGGTTACCTATGCTCAGAACACATTACTACATTCCCCTTTAAAAGCGTTTATTTACCAATTATTACAATGGACATTGTGAGGTGACAGTGTGCACGCAATGACTGGCAATGGAGTCGAAATAGAAGCTCACATCGACGAGATAACCGGTCGATAGTGGCAGTGGCAGTGCCAGGCCGGAAAGTGAAGATTGATCGACAGCTGATGAAGCGTTATCGGAGTGAAACGGGGATTAACACATAAGTGCAATATGCATTTATCTTTATCGAAGTACTGAAAAACAACTCGGTAAGTAAGCTTGCGGCTATATTAGGTTTATTCTATTCTGATTTGTTTTGTAATTAAAAAATCATTTGTTTGTGTTTTCTATTAGGGTTAATAAATATTGTTTTTTTTTACTATTTTAACTCGTAGAATAATGGTGAAGTAGGCATGTAGGTACCTATAGCATTTAAAATTATCAAGCTCTGTGAAATTAAGTTCAAGACTAGGTACACAAGTTATCCGCAATTTTATTGCCTACCTTTCTACTTAGGTACTATTTACTATTTCGATATTTCGATATTTAAGTCACAGATCACATAATACTCTTAAGTTAACCCTTTTCAAGGTACATTTAACGAGATGTTCAACCGGTTCAACTATCTCGCTGTGATTTTTGATTATTGTGGAGTGCTTGGTTTTAATTAACTAGGTATATCGTTGGGGAATTAAAAGCAAAATGTTTAATAGAAATTACTTGGTAGATAAGTAGGTTACATAGCCTTATTTATTCACATGTCTTAGGAGTACGTAGGTACAGTAGTTAAGTTGGCAAGCGACTGATCGTTTAATTTCCATACCAATATAATCGCGATGGGGCAAGCTTTCCAGGCTATCGCGATTAATCGTTGACCTACATCGAGCTGACCAGCGACCAGCTATGAGGTAGCTAGAGCCACCATCTTCCGACACGACAGCTTGACCCAGCAGTTGTAACCTTCGGCGATTTATTACAGTCGCCCAATAAAATCTGATTCCCTGCGCTTATACTCTGAGCTGATTGTAATCTTACAGTGTCAGAAATGTTGTAACTCTATTGTAGGCTCTATAATAGGCAGATTTGTACCTACCGATGTTAATCTAAAGTAGGTACCTACTACAGGTGTAGTTTTTAAGACAAGTGAAACAAAGTTTCCACCCGACTGCCGAACAAGGGTTATGTTTTTCGAGGGAATGTATGAGCGTATGGGTGGGTGTATGTACCTACCTATCCAATTCTTTGTTATGTTAATAATGGACTTCGTAAATTTGTTTTTGGGAACTCTCAAAGGATACGCCGAAACGCTTCGCCTTGAACGGCAACGTGTTGTCGGCTTTGACACGCTAGGAAGGTATACAGTTTGGAATTAAATTAAAACCAAAGAAATTTTGTTTTGGAGTCTGTTTTTATTTGCAACTGTAACTAGCGTGCCATAAGGGCACAAGGAGAAGCGTCTTGATATATCCTTTGCCGTTTCCAAACATTCACGAAGTCCACTAAATCTAAGCCAATTTCAGAAAAAAACTCGTGGACATAAAAAAAAGAGTTTAAGAGGAAAAAATAGACTAAGATAACAATGGTGCTCTAAAAGTGTGAAACAAGAAAAATATTCTTATCAGATTGGTAATTCTCTATTGCAAAGGTCGCAGCTTAGAGATTCAAAGATTATGGCATGGATTTGTTTGTTTGGATGAAATGAAATGAAATGATTTTATTTGCCGAGAAATATGGTACACAATGGTTCTTAAAATTAATCTTAGTCCCACATATTTCAAATTTTCAGGTGTATTAGTTAATTGTATTAATTTTTATAATTAAATGTTGTGTTCCTATCACACAAAAACTACTAAACCGATTATGATGAAACTTAGTATGTAGATAGCAAGAGATCTAAATTAACGCATAATAATATGCTTTTTAACTTAGGGATTAATAAATCGTTTTACTCATCGCTAAGTTTATAAAATATGGCGATGAGTAAATTTTAGTTACATCTTATTGTAACTGAGTTCATACATAAATAGTTTGTTGAGTTGGTTATAAATTTAAAAATCATCCATAGAGATCAAATCCCTTTTTAACCGACTTCAAAAAAAAGGAGGAGGTTCTCAATTCGGCTGTATTTGAAAAATGAATGTGGCGGGGTGGGATTGTAGACGAGACAATAGTTATTTGTTATGCAAGGCTGCAAAGTTGATTTTTGCAGCGAGTACTTGTATTGAAACCTGAGCTAGCGAAGCATTCTAGGATTGAACCACGAGCGTAAGCGAGTGGTTCTAATATAGAATGCTGAGCGTTGCGAAGATTTCAAAGGTACGAGATGCAAAAAACTTTGCTGCCGAGTGAAACACACAATTTTTCACCTCACTACAGCGAGGAAAACGCAAGGTGCAATTTTCCGGTAGAAAACTCAATTCGGCATTATGTACCGCTTATTGTACCGTAAATAATAAAACTAAGCAAACAATCTCTAAATTGAATAATTCATGAAAAAACCTGCTTGAAACAATAAATACTACATTGGCAATGTGCAACAATACTTCGTGGTTCGATGCCATGAACAAAAAAAAAAAGAAATGAGGTTCCGGTTAGCGCATTTTCAAAGGACTTGCTCTATAAATAAGTATCGAGAAGACAGATTCGAATTTTAAAATCTCTTTCCACGCTAGGGCGCAAAATGCGATTTTGCACGCAGAAATCAGCGTGCAAAACGATCCTTTCCGAGGTTGTGAGGTGAAAATAATGTTTTATGGGTTACCTCTAATGTTTTTATCCAGGGAGGAAACAGTCGACTACGTTTGTATGGAAAAAGAGTAGTTAGACTTTCCTCTCAATAGTTAACGAGTCAATGTGAGTAAAGCAGCGAGCAACAGCTACGAAATACGTGCCTGAAATATTTGAGAAGCCCTTTCATATAATACCGTCCACAGTATTTTTAGGGTTCCGTAGCCAAATGGCAAAAAACGGAACCCTTATAGATTCGTCATGTCTGTTTGTACGTCTATCTGTCTGTCTGTCCGTCCGTCCGTATGTCACAGCCACTTTTCTTCGAAACTATAAGAGCTATACTGCTGAAACTTGGCAAGTAGATGTATTCTGTGAACCGCATTACGATTTTCACATAAAAATAGAAAAAAATAATGAATTTTTGGGGTTCCCCATACTAAGAACTAAAACTCAAAAATATTTTTTTCATCAAATCTATACATGTGGGGCATCTATGGATAGGTCTTAAAAAATGATATTGAGGTTTTTAATATCATTTTTTTCTAAACTGGATAGTTTGCGCGAGAGGCACTTCCAAAGTGGTAAAATGTTGGTCCCCCCCCCCCCCCCCCTGAAACTTCTAAAATAATGGAATGATAAAACTAAAAAAAGTATATGATGTACACTACTATGCAAACTTCCAACGAAAATTGGTTTGAACGAGATCTAGTAAGTAGTTTTTTTTAAACGTCATAAATCGTAAACCGCAATTAACTTCTCAAAACAAAATCTGTTGTATAGATAATGGTACGGAACCCTTCGTGCGCGAGTCCGACTCGCACTTTGCCGTTTTTTTTTAAATTTCGAATGATTCTTCATTTGTTGAATTTATGATGAGTGGTGGTACATCGGGGTAAAAATCATAACTTTCATTTTTGACGCAGTCTGGTGAAAAGACAACGTAATATTTATTTCCAAGTTTCTACTAGACATGAAGTTATAAAAATTATCAGTCGTGAGTCGTCGTACACTTAGGTATTAAACTACTAACTGCAAGAAGGACCTACAAAACAATTTGAAACATAAACTGCAGGCCAGTATTTTAAAATGAAACAAAAATACTTAGGGTTACTTCTATTATTTCTTAAATAAATCAGCCAACGTATATTTCGTGAAGACTAACGTACCTATATTTCATTAAGAATCGCAGTTGTGGCAATCAATGGTGAAGAGGGTAACGTCGGAGAATCCGTTGTTGCCGCCTCTGTAATCGATCTCGCATTATTGACTGGAATTAAATTGTAACTAACATTAGCTAGTAAGGTATAACTGTAGTACTAAACACTAGTATGGGCCTCGGCCTGAAATAAACTGACTTTATTTATTTTTTTCTATCTATTTATTTATATTTTTTTTAATTGTAACACTCATTTGCTATAAGTAGATGCTTGATCGCCATGAGTTTCTTGTGGTTTCTTCTCATCGGAGGGCGCGTTCCGAAACCACAGTAAAATCTCGACATTTCGTTCGTTCTCGTTCTAAATTAATAAATATAGGTATTTTGACTTTGACTTTGAAGAATTTAGATTAGACGCTAAAATGGCGCCCATGATTGAGGATTTGACGCTAATGAACTTATAGGTACACGTAGGTATAACAAAAGAAGGCCATTTTGTCAAGAACTATGATGTACCACTAGATCGGAATACATTTAAACACAAACACATAACATGGTCGATATTTATAACCTGTTTTTTCTAATTTTTTTGCCCCACTTTAATGATTAATGCACATGACTTCCTTTTTAAGTCAATGTAAATTGCATCGCAAAATAGTGCGCATATTTATTTAAGATATATTTTAAATTTTATTTTGAACAAAGAAACCGTTATTGAGGCCAGTGGGTCAGCTTTGCCACAGATTCGATGGAAATTACAGAAAAACACGAGAGTTTGCTTTTGAAGTAGGCCACGCAATGTTTGCGTGTGAAAATATCTACTCTTTCGAGTAAAATGCATCAATGCTGTTGCAAAGTCTTGCATTTCTACACATACTAATAAACAGCAAAAGATATATCTAAGTCCTATAGCTTTATATCTGTGCGCCTGGCCTATACAATCCACATCCACCATCTTAATAATTAAGATATAGTACTAAAGTACATTTAAATACCAATGTGTTAAGTAGTGTTCTGTACCTCGCTTCGCTCAGAAGTTAAACATATATACCACTCGCTATGCTTTCGTACCCACCTACTTCGCAGCGCTCAGGATCTAATAAAATATGTCGCCCATGACTTGAGACAGTTCTTAATTACCGATTTCTTTACCTTTAACTATTATTTCCATCTTTGTTAACTACTATAACTTTATTCCCAACTTAGAATAATCAGAGTATGTACAATAGGCACTTACTTAAATAAACAGTCAATTATCTAACTAAATAAGTACAATCTACATCCAATAATTAAATACAATACCTACATCCATTGTTTTGTACAAAATTGATAAATCAATTGAACTAATTAGTGGGTCGTCCAAAATACGATCAATTTTCCTGTTTACATAGAACTACAAGCGCATAATAATAAATTAGGTACCTATCCTACCCACATAACATAATTTTATTTGTTAGTTAATTAGACATTTATTATCTACTAGCTGTGCCCGCGACTTCGTCAGCGTTTTTCGGACTACCTACCCATCGCTGTGCTTGAACGGACGACCAGGGAAGTATGTTGCTGAGCAGAAGATAATCATGGCAGAGTCTATTTAAGTGTAGATTTAGCACAGCGCAGCGGTAGGTAACGTGTTGCATGCTTATAAGAAGTAGCCTTTATCGAAAAAATAAAAAAATCGAAACCCGACTTCGAACAAAAGGACAAAACAATAATATTGAGCTCTCCTAAATACAGTGCAACCGACTTATCTGTTATGTAAGCTGAAGTCGGGCAGCTTAACTACATGATATCTTTTTTTTACGTGGCTAATGTCCGTCACCGTCAGGCCAATCTCGTTGAGCTCCCTACCATAGGCTTATAATGTAAACCCCCATGGTGTCCCTCGCTCCACAAGTGTCAAAGCCAGTGGAAACTCCTCATGGACTACATCCCGACAACGAAGGCCTTTCCAAGCCTCATCTCTGCATCTGCCCGATAGACAACCTCTCTCCGTCTCCCCTCCCTCGGCACGGTCACGCCACCGTCTCGAGGTCCCCAAAGCCGGTGATAACCTCCCCCCCCCCAATTCACCACCAGAGGCTGAGGTGATTTTTATAGTGGTTGTCTACCACGCGGGCCCTTTCTTGCGGAAAGGACCCCCGAGCCCGCTGACGCGGGATTACGGGTAAGAAACCAGGCAAGCCCGGTTTCCCACCTCGTGCGCCTCTTAGCTTTCAGCTACTGAGTCCCCTCACAACGGCAAGGTGGACGACCATCTGGAGGGTAAAACGTAACGTCGTGTCCGGGACTCGTGACTCGAACGCGCAGCCGTCGAATCGGAAGCCATCACTCGGCTCGGTAGGCCACCGTTCCTTAAAAAGGGAATGCGCCGGTCTGTGATTCGAACGCGGAACCCTCGACTCGGAATCCAAAGCTACCATTGTGCCACGTAAACTACATGCAATCTGCATCACCCAGTAAAACTGCCCGATTACAGATATATTTTTTTAATCCATTTAATTGCATTTTCAAGATTGTAACCGTACCTTTAATCACTGAGGAATTTTTGAGAAGGTGGTTTCAGGTGGTTCATCAATTTGTACCTAGTTCTTTTTAAGCCGATTCTATTGATGGAAGTCCAAAAATTAGTAATTAACATCATTGTGGGATGCTATTCTGCTCATCATTCCGAAGGTTCTCATCAGGTCTTCACCAACAATTTATGGGACCAACTCGGGACTCTCACTTTCCAAATTAAAAAAGAATGATCGAAATCGGACTTTATATGCCGGAGTACGGTTTGAACATATTCACATACAAACAATATGCGGGTAGAATTGAGCAGATCCTCTTTTTTTTAAAGTCGGTTAAAAACAACCATTATAAAGAATTTCCGTATGTCCGAAGGATCCGGATATATGGAGAGACAAAGGTATACGGTATTTTAGGAATTTCCTGAAAAAAACTGAATATCCGGTTTTTTTTATTTTCGACCGGATATCCGGTTAATCATGTATTGATTCCACACAACATTCTTCTTCAATACAACATTTAAACTAACTAAGTAAAAGCAGAAAAATCACTTTATCCGGATAAAAAATAGCCTATATGTTAATCGAGGTCTAAAGCTATCTGCATACCAAATTTGGTTAAAATCGGATAAGCCGTTTCTGAGATTAGCGGGCACAAAGGCACACACAAACAGATAAACAGACAAACAGACAAACAGACAAACAGACAAACAGACAACCAGAAAAACAGAAAAATAGGTTCTACTGCGTTCATAGATACCCATACAATTTATATATTTTTTATATCTTCCAAAAACAGACACCGCTGAGTTACGATTTTATTATATGTATAGATATCAACCTCTGTACCTACGAGGAACGATCCTGAGTAGAGGTGACTTCTACTCAGGATCGTTCCTCGTAGGTATATACTCTCCTAAAAACTAGCTTAGGACGTTAAGTCATATGTACCTACCTACCTAAAGTTGACTCATAGGTAATCTACCTACTCAGAATCACGCAAATTATTAAAATGAAACCCTCCATTGACCGTGAAACATTCCTCCAAAAGTAACATGGTATCAAGGGCAGAGCCACTAGTCAAGTCAGGCGATCGAAAGTCATTAGTAACTTGTGTAACAAATTATGTTATGATTACGACCTGATTGCTAGCCGAGGGTGGTGCTGCTGACGTCACTAGGCATTCCTTCTAATCTAAAACCACTTTATTTCTTTATAATTCCTTAGTTATACCTACCTGTGGTTATTCTTCGAGCGGTGTTGGTCTAGTGGTAGATACCTCGACTTGCATTCCGAGAGTCGTGGGTTCGAATCCAGGCCGACCGCGCACCAATGTCTTTTTCTTTAAGAAAAAGGTATGTGCGCTAATAACATCGCTCTTACGGTGAAGGAAAACATCGTGAGGAAACCAACATGTCCTAGGACTCACCACGGTCCGAAGACATGAGATATTCAGTGTTTTCTATGTATCATATGTATGTATTTACAAAAAAAAAAAAAAAAGTATAATATGTAGTATATCCGTTGTCTAGTACCCATAGTACAAGCCTAGTGCTTAGTTTGGGGCTAGATTGCGCTGTGTGTAACGTCGTGCATTATTTATTTATTTTATTTATTTATTTATTTATCTTACCTACTTTAATAAGTTAGGTAGGTAGGTTACATAAAAAGTACTAACATATACGGTAGCTATCCAGAGATAAGTTAATATAGAATTTACTTATAAATTAAGTTACGTTGTCTAATAAAATTTATGCTATTATATATAACATAGTGGTACCTGGCAAAACAAAACTAACCTTTTTGAATTCTAAGTTAATATAAGTTACTAAGTGATGGTGTCATTGTAATCACTTTAAAAGAAGCCGTTAATTTGGTTATAGTGGGTACCTAAATTTATTATCTATGATTTTATATCGCGAAGCTTACGCACTAGTGCCAAGACGCACTTTACTTAATAATTAGCTATAGGTACCTACAGACCTCCTATTTAAAGGTAGTGGCTTACGGAAATAAAAGCTCGTCTTGCTTTAGGTATAAAAGAAAATTACACCGGTCAGCTTTTACTTTACGGCTCATAATAAGCAGCAACAAAGATTTATTGGTTCGATAAATTCTAATTAAAATAATGTCGTTTATCCTTCGGATTTGGTTTTATATAGGGTTCCCAAAAGGTTACTGAATAAAGTTACCTAGTCACTGAGTATTTCTTTTTATATAAAAGTGTGTCAATGTGTCATAGAAATCGTAAACGAACAATTAAATGTCTGAAGCTGTATTTTTACCTGTATAAAAGACGGTGACCTGATTTGCGCAAGTTAATAGATTAGGTAGGTGCTTGGGCGGTGTTGCGTGTCGCGCCGCCCAAGCACCTCCTCTGTCCGAGCGGGCAGCAGGCCAGTCGGAGGCTCGCGCCCTCCGCGCCCGCCCGCCCAGCGCGATCTCACTCGCATACCGGCCACATGCCATTCAAACAACAACTCATTTTGTGATGGACATCCGCGTCAAGAGCGGTAAGGGGGATCCCATACCGAGCATACTGAAAAAGTCGAAAAATCGACAGAATGGTGATCTTCTAGACAAGAAATCAAAAATAAAACGGGAAAAGGTGGAGGGCGGTAAGAAGAGCGATGTAAACTCACCACTGCCCCAGGGCTGCACGCCGCTTATGTACGCCTGTCAGCAGGCAGACTACAAGACCGTCGTCGATACACTCAACAAAGATGTGAGTCATCATCATGGCAAATCATGCATCCCTCACTATAACCGAGTACATAACCGGCAAAATTAATGTTCCTAACACACGCAAAAGTGCAGCAGATTTCATGTTACAATTCTTTAGACTGGTGTAAATTGCATGCTAAATGAAAGGAATTCATTTTTCGTAATAGCTAAGTATTCAGACGATTCACAAGGTGAGCGATTATGAAAATAAGAAAAGTAGGCAGTTTCAATGGGTTGGTGTGAACACGCGATGTTACGCCCGCCTATCAGCCGCGTATGGTTATGTTACGATCATCCCCACACCTTGTAAACAACGCTTGATGCGCCTTTTTGCACTGAAACCAAGAAACGCTGTTTTCACAAAAATCAAAACTAAAATTACTGAAGCTAGATATGTCTAGAAGTAGATACATAATATATAAAAAAAATATAAACAAAATGCTAAAACAAAAATCTCATAAATTTAAGTTATTGCCGCTATTGCCCTGACAAATTACCTAGATTTTTTTCAAAATGCAGTGTGTAAGTATGTGTAGGTATGTATACCTGTGCATATATCTAGTAGAGGTTTCAGTGCTATCATTCGTTTTTCACTATACTTCGAGGAAATGCACCTGACTACCGACCAAGACAAGGGTGCGGGGAGAGAATTCAATCGATAGGGTGTTTCGACTGGCACACAATGGGGAACTTTTCCATATGAACTTACCTAGAACCACATAGGAGTAGAGCGCGGTATACATTCTACCTACCGACACCATATTATCATTCACCACATCAATGCGCGTTAAATATGTATTATGGGGTGGATGGCCGAAACCCGATACCATTCTTAGGGTAATTACCGACTACTTAGTGGGTTATCGACATAACGTTCATTATTCCATTACCTACTCATCGAGCAAAACACGATAATAATGAGTATCTACCTAATAGAAAAACTTTTGGTACCTATTCATTTCTTATCAATCAATAACGTATTTTGCTTGCTTTCACATTCGTTTAGCCCAGTTAGGTTCATGTTTGAATCGTAAATACCTAAACTGATCGTAAATTGAAAGTAGTACGATATAGCTATTTACGAATACCTAGATACCACCTATACTTATTATTCACTACCTAGAGCTGTTTTCTAGATTTAATAATAGAATGCTGCTGTGGTCGCCATACAAGTGTCCTAAAATGCCACTAATATACTTTTATTTGTCTGCTTATGCAGGTATATCATCCATCACCTACTTAGGTATATCGTTTCTTAGGTAAACGTGCCACAGCTTAGGCCAAATCGTCAGTTCTACCGATTTGACACATTGGCCAAAAGGCAACGTAAACGGAGTGGTGTTGTTTTACAAAAAAACAACGAGAAAATTTGTTTTACTTTGTACAGCTATCAATCGTGGCCCATGACTTAAGACCGTTATTTATGATTTTATAGAGTGAAAACACTACAAATATTTAAAAAAAATGCGAGCCGTCATTCACCAGGACGCCTGGCAGATCAGATCAGAGCCTGGAACATCGACTAGCTACGTAACAGTACATTTTATATTCCATCGTATATACCTACAGCGTGGCGTGGCGTCGCCACGGCCTGTATCGCCACGGGAACTTTTTGGTTTACCCTCGCCTATAGATGTTTCACATCAAAAAAAAAAAAAACATTCACAGCTATAAGTTTCTTAAAAGCTCTTCATTCGCCAGCCATCAACAGTAAGAATCCGAGACCGAGGCCTTCGTTGTGCGCTTCACTACTGCGCGTCGAGTGGCGCAGGAGTGAGCCAACCCGCGCGAGCTGCGTGCGCCGACCGGGTGCTCATGGCGGCGCCGGCACTCGCAGACGCCAGGGATGCTGATGGCCTAACGCCTTTGCATCTTGCTGTTGTCCACGGAAATGTACCCCTGGTACAGACGTTACTGGCAGCAGGTGCTGATGTCAATGCTAGAGACGATGAACATCACACCGTAGTCCATTGGGCCACAGGTAAGCTCTAATCTGGTTATACCTAGTAGCGTCCGTTGTAAACAATGCAAAAACAATATGGGGAATTCAGAATAACTTATTAAAGCCGTCAGTACCTAATACGAATGCGGGTGGGTGTGGTTATACCACTATCATCCTTGTTTATAAAATGAATATCGTTTGTTTAATAATTAATATTGTGGAAGGGTTTTCCCAAACACCCGTTCGTTAAACTTGTTCTTCCATTGATATGACGTCAGCGTGCGATTTGAAAACACTTTTTTCAACCGGTTAGGTTGCAGGCAGAGTCACTGCAAAGAAATTAGATCGTCCGCGTCGTCAGATTTGTCGTGTTGTTGAATTGTTTTGCAGAGCGTACGGCAAACCCATTTGCTATTTATGTAAATTGCCTCAGAATGCCATAATTTCAGTCAGGTTTTTACCATAAAATTGCTTTGCTTCTTAACCTAGACAACAATTCCTACCTATATGCAAATCGGTCTATAAACCACGAGACCGCAAGCCCTTCACATTGTCAGTTAGATTTAGAAATGAGTTATCAAGGGGATGTCATAGTGCGGTGTTCCGCGGTTATCATGAATCGTGTTGATGTTAGCATGCTATCAATTACTTGTTAGATACTGTGATTGCCCTAATTACTGATGTTAAACGTTTATTTCATCAAGATTTCATAGGTTGGATATTGTTTTATAGATTTATGACTACACAAGTTATATAACAAGCTCGGTTATATGCCGTAGAGCCCATACGAGGCCATGAAGACTTCCGTTTCGGTGGAGTTTTCGGTTGCTTTTATGTAAACTTCCCGAGTCGTAAACCTTGGCCTTTTTTCTCCCTTTGTTAGTTCGTTTACAATAGTCGTTATTACTAATGTGTCGCTGTTAACTACACAACGATTTTAGGTAAATAAATAAAATATATTGTCCCGTCTTATCTACATGACATGGCAGAAACGGGAAGAGGGGTTTCCTTATTTAGTTTTCCTGTAAAGTGTTAATAATTATATTTGCCGTTATAATCAATTATTATGTAGAATAATTATTTATAATAAGTAATTACCTTATTAGGTAAACATAAAGTTTAGGTACGTACCCATTTGCCCGCACTTAGAAAACCAATAAGAAGTCATTAAAATATAGCGTGTATGCTAAATTCAAATTACACCAGGCGTAAGAAATGCGGTAAGCCACAGAGCTACTTAAGAATTTGTTGTGGTTACCGCGAACGTTGGTATTTAGGGGGAAGGGTGGTCGCGTCCAGCATATTGAACCGTCCAGCTACAAGGTCACGACCTTGAACTACACCGGACTACCACCACCTTATCGGAGGCTAGTATAGCGTCAGATTGGACGTTAAATTTTGATAGACCTTGTGATTAAACGTTCTAGATGTCAAGCTGTCCAGTCGATTAATTACTTCTGATAGACGTATCTAAATCGTAGGCATCCAAAGAAATAAATAATGAATTAACTTCTAAAAGATTTTTTACAACAAAACCAAGCTAGGTAGCTAGGCTACTATCTTTATACTAATTATAAAGAGGTAACGTTAATAACATGTAAGTATGTGTTAGATGCTTTTGGTCGTATTGTTCGGGGTAATCCACAGTTTTAAATAAAATGGGTTTGTTTAAAACTTCTGCAGTTTGCGGTGAAGTAGGAGCCCTTAGAGCGGTATTGGCAGCGGGTGCTGACGCAGCTACGCCAGACCAGCACGGTGGATATCCTCTACATTACGCTGCTCAAATGTGTGGGGCTCCAGCGGCTAATGACCACCAGGTAACACATGGAGATGTGGTAGGTGGCCTCTCCACCGGCCCCAGCGAGGTTGTCGTTAGCTCCTCTTCCAAGGAACGAGTGGTGAGCGGCTTCATTGCTCCGGTACCAGTCTGGACAATCTGGTAGTGCCGTTTTGGGTACGGGGTAGCTCTCCCTTAAGAGAACCGAATCTAGCGTTTGGGGACACGATCTGTCTATAACTGATCCCGCACGGTTGCCCTCCGGGGTGGTCGAACGGAACAGCGGACCCATCTCTTTATACCCTTGTTGGTCACAGCTTGGGACGCTATAATATATATGCGTAGGAGTATGGAACGGGTTGCTATGACCACCAGGTAAGTAATACAGTGACAGATTGAGAGAAAAGGTTCACAAGTGAAAACATAGACCAAGCAAGATATATCGTTTTTTACCATTTCAGAGTAGAGGAGCAGCATTGGAAGTGTTAAGAGCTTTGGTGAAAGAAGGCGGAGCGCGTGTAGACGTGAGGGATGCGGACGGTCGCACTCCATTGTTGTGGGCCGCCTCGGCGGGATCTGCTGCAGCAGTGCTGGCATTACATCAAGTTGGGGCCAAAGTTGATGATGCCGATAGGTAAGTGTTAAAACTTTACCTAACTATTTATTAAACCTTTCTGAGTTTCTGTGTAACTAGCATTGCTGTGTATTTGCAGAGATGGTTTAACTGCATTACACTGTGCGGCTGCTCGAGGCCATACCGAAGCTCTGGAAACTTTAGTTGGACTATGTGGAGCGAGAGTCGATGTTACCGACTCTCATGGTTGCACCCCGCTCCATTACGCCGCTGCTCTGGGTCACGCGGACGCAACCGCAACTTTATTAGATCACGGGGCTGATTCACATCGACAAGATCGGCGAGGACGTAGTCCAGCTCATACTGCTGCCGCTAAAGGACAGATCGAAACTGTGCGAATATTGGGTCTGCCAACTTTTTAGATTGTTTGCATGCCTTCATTTGTTTGAATTGCATTTCTTTGGGTGCGTAACTGTTTTGTTGCTTTTAGGGGCTAGAGGAGCAAATCTTTGGTTGAGAAATTCAAAAGGAGATCTACCACTTCATGAAGCCATCTCATCGGGTAGAAGGGAACTAGTAAAATGGTTACTGGATGGAAGACCTTCTCAAGTAAATGGTACAAATCACGAAGGTCGTACGCCTTTACACATCGCAGCTGCGACAGATAACGCTGATCTTTGTCGCTTGTTACTCGATCGAGGAGCTGAAGTTAATCCTGTTGCGAGATCGTCAAAAAACGAACCTCTGACTCCTCTTGACTGCGCTACTAGCCGAGGCCATAGATCAACTGCAAAATATCTTCAGATGCATGGTGGGCTCCCAGCATCTAAGCTATCTAATACACAAATAGTAATAGATGGTGCTCCAATTACTTCGCTACCAACCAGAAAAATTACAAGTACTAAAATTGATGTTCGCGATCGTATACGGATAGAAAAGCGAGAGGTAGTAGAGATTTCCAGTCCAATTCACGAAAAGAGGCGTAACAAAAAAGATGATGAATCTTCTAATGAATCGTCCTTTGATTCTAGAAAAGCATCAAGGAGAAAATTGGAAAACAAACATTCTCAAAAAAATCGGGAGAGAAGAAAACGACTCGTCCATGCACAAAAAAGTTTTAGTGATGGCTACGATAGCGAGCTTGATGGTAACGATAGGGAAAGTTCTCGTGAAAGGAAATACCGAAGCTCAAAGAAGAATAGATCGCGAAGTGAACCATCGAGACGTCGTAAAGGGAATGAAAAGCATCACAGAAGGCGTCAGAGATCAGATTCAGAAACATCTTCTGGGTCAGATAGTTATACAGAACGAAACAAAAGCAAAAAACATCGAAAAAGGAGTAAACGGAAAACTAGTACTATAACTGAAAGTAGCAGTTCAGAATCTACTGAAAGGCGTAGCACTAAAAGAAAAGGCAAGAAAACATCCATCCACATTGAAAATGATGATTTGAAACAAAGTGTTAATATAATAAAATACAAAGAAAGCGATAATGCAGAACAATCAGTAAAAATTGATCCCGACATTAATCAAGGGATACAAGCATCCGAAGGTCAGATAGAATTAAATAAAGAAGATAATTTAACTGAAAAAAGTAGAGCCCATAGTGAAACTGAAACCGACACACTTTCTGTAAAAACTAATATGGTTGTAACAGAAGCACAAATACACATGGAAAGGCAATCTAGTCAGCAAGGAAATTCAGAAATTACTGTTACTCTTGATTCTTCAAATAATGTATCCATTGAAACAACAAATATGGCAGTAACACATAAAGATAGAGCTGGAGATATTAAATCTGAATCTGAAAACGTTTTGAAAACAAATGAAGTCCAAAACAATGAAGGAGAACAAAACGAAGGAATTACAGCTCAAGAAGGAAATACATTGAATTCTTCTCTTAGCGGCGCCAATACCCCTGAAGCACAGCAAGACATTAGTCATGCAGATGATGGCACAGAATCAAATTCAAAAAGTGATAAAAATAAAGACGCTATTGATAAAGTCACAGAAGATTCTCAATCTAAATCAGGTATTTCTAATAAATCTGACGAACAAAAAGAAGTGTCTGAAACAAATTTAAGCGCGGAAAATATCAAAACACCTGATACTGCGTCAAAAACCCCAAGTCCAACTTTAGAACCAACGCGGAAACGCTCATTTCAAGTTTTATCTGGCCCAGACGAAACTCAAACAGTATCCCCAGATAACATGAAAACCAGTTTAGATGTTACTAGTATAGAAAAATCTGAATCTCAAGAAAAGGCTAGTTCACCCGTGGTATCGTTTTCAAATAAAGATGAAATATTTGATGGAAAAGAATCTGATAAATCTGGGCATTTAATGGGCGAAGAAGTTCATCACGACGAAAGTAAGGTGCAATTAACTGAAGAAGATTCCCAAACAAACTTAGCTTCAACTTCAGGAACCAGTATTAATAATGCGCACTCTGAAAAATCAGCATTAATTCTTGATACTAAAGTTTCTTCGGAAGATCGTGCTGTGCAACAAATAATTATAGAAAATGCTCCCGAAGATTTTGATGTTAATATAACGTTGCCACAATCAACACCTAAACACACAAGAAAAACATCAAGAGATAGTCAAGGTAGCGGCAGAAAAAGCAGTATTTATGAGACGGAGAGTTATAAAGTTCTTTCTGAAATTGCAAGTGGTGAAACCGCAGGTATATTGAAAAAATCTCCTACAAATATTGAAAATGAGTTCGTTGATAGTGTGTCATTGAAAGAAAGCAACAGCAGGGTACCAAGTGTTAGTGATAATGAAATATACAGTCACTCTGAGGCTAATGGTCGCAGAAAAAGATTTCGTAAAAAGGGACGAACTAAAACTCGTATTACAATAAGATCTAAATCAGAGAATTCTGAAAGAGGTTATGAATCTAGTGGTTTGATGGATTCTGGGTTCGAACCAAGTCCCAGAGCCGTACAGCGGCGAATAAATAGTCCTCGACTTGCAGCATATTATCAACAAAGAAATGTAAGTGGAAGGTATTCCGGAAAGTCTGACAGCAGAATTCCTATACGAAAACCTGGCGATAAATATGCTGTCGACATGAAATCTGTAACGCAAAGAATCCAAACGAACATGAGGCGGTGAGTTAATTTGATACTGTTTTGTACTTTTTACCTTTCCGTTTAATACTACAAGATTGATGTTTCAGGTATTACTGTGAGCGTAAAATTTTTCAACATTTACTGGAGTTGAAGCGATTGCAAATAAGAACAAGCAAAGCAAATGAATCCGTCCTCGTAAAACGTGCCATCGACGAATACAACAAATCCAGTTTGGCGAGCGTTGGTCTTGGACCATACAATAACACTGATTTATCATTTAGCAGTTTTGAGAAGTTTCTGTACCAAAGCCTGCGTAAATTACAGAAAAGTGGTAAGAAACATCTGGATGATTTGCCAGAAAGACCTATTGACTTCGACTATGGCGAAAGTGAACTTTATAAAATGAGCGCGATTCCAGACAACCCATGTCTTTGCACAAGTAAGACACATCGATGTTTTCATGCTATTCATGCATATACCGGAGTTCCTTGCGCAGCTTATTGTAAGTACTATTTGTACATAGTGGTAGACATCAAATTAGAAACAATTTTTCCATGTTCTAATTATGTAGAGAAAATCATTTCTAATTTGGCGAATGTAAATAAACCACCACTATAAATTTGTAGTATGTACATTTTCTTTACCTTCATTAAAATGTTGACAGAGCTGTTAATTTTTTAATCTTTTCGTATCTTTCAGTACCTTACAAATGGGACCACCACACAATGCCCAAACCATCAACAGCAGGACCGACCACTAGATCGAAAGGATTTCTACCTAAAATCAATTCAAAACCACCAGTTTCTGGTAAAGCTCACGTAACGTTGGAAGTCTCTCATGGAACAGAGAAGCAACTCATTGCTCTACCAGCTGAGAAATTGGACAAGAATAAAAGATATTATGTCACATTTACGGTGAAAGGATCTGAACCCACTTCTGATAATGATAATTCTCAATCTGCGACAGTAAAGGCTAAGAGTAGTTGAATTTGAAAATGAAAATGAAAGCACTGCCAGAGATAGCAAGACAGCATGTCTGCAAGATTATTAGTAAGAGATTAGACTGAGAGATACGAATGAGGGGCCGTCTAATGAAGAAGGAATATTTTTGTATTTTAAATTATTCTTCATAGTAAATAAAGAATATTTTATGATTGGAGTTGTGTAGTCTTCCCATTGAAGTCTTTTAAATTCAAAGGCACACGATATGTTATATGAAAATAATCCAACTGTTGTAAACTGCACTAAATATGCAAATATTCATGAATACTCAAGTGTAGAGAGAAATATAAAATTTTGTAAATTAAAATTCTCATATTTAATTTATACCCTACTCTACAGGTTTTCGTGTGATACCTATTAATAAAATACAATATTTCTTTGACTACATTTATTAATACTAGAATAATAAGGAACACCATTAAAATATTAACTAAGTAAAATGTATATGACTAGAAAAATAACTAGAAGTAACATACGTAATAAAGTATAGTTTATACTCCGAGTAGTAAAGCTACACCGGCCAGCGTCCAACGGGTCGGCTTGTCCTTTGTCTTCAGATTGAAAGTCCATACGAAGGTAGGGCCTCGCATACTGGATACAAAAATAAAATATAATTAGCATTTAGAGCATTTTAGAGCGATGTTGGTCTAGTGGTAGATACCCCGCCTTGCATTCCGAGAGTCGTGGGTTCGAATCCGACCGCGCACCAATGTCTTTTTCTTTAAGAAAAAGGTATGTGCGCTAATAACATCGCTCTTACGGTGAAGGAAAACATCGTGAGGAAACCAACATGTCCTAGGACTCACCACGGTCCGAAGACATGGGATATTCAGTGTTTTCTATGTATCATATGTATGTATTTACAAAAAAAAAAAAAAAAAGCATAATATGTAGTATATCCGTTGTCTAGTACCCATAGTACAAGCCTAGTGCTTAGTTTAGGGCTAGATTGCGCTGTGTGTAACGTCGTGCATTATTTATTTATTTATTTCATGAATTCGTTTTAAACACTAGATTTACTGTGATCGGGAAGAGCTCTATCATGCATGAGGGACTCAATGGACTTGATGTACAGAAAAGGACGGATTTTGTTTAACAAATATCACACGGCACATAATATACAAAATAACATAAAAAGAAAACAAACAAAATAACATACAGGAAAAACAAAACGCTGAAAGGAGCCGTGTGCTGTGCCAATGAGGATCTACCTCGGCATAGGTTACGAGTGTTACGACGACTACAGGGGTAGGCCAGAAAACTGAATAATATAGACATTGTAAACTCACCGGATCTTGTAGACGGGACAGTCGTAGACATTCCTCGTGTCCTGCTTGGCCTGGGTGACCGCCTTCACGAATATGACCGGCATCATCGGGAACAGCTCCATCATGCGTGACTCCACGATGTATAGATAGACCATGTAAACTCACCGGATCTTGTAGACGGGACAGTCGTAGACATTCCTCGTGTCCTGCTTGTCTTGGGTGACCGCCTTCACGAATATGACCGGCATCATCGGGAACAGCTCCATCATGCGTGACTCCACGATGTATAGATAGACCATGTAAACTCACCGGATCTTGTAGACGGGACAGTCGTAGACATTCCTCGTGTCCTGCTTGTCCTGGGTGACCGCCTTCACGAATATGACCGGCATCATCGGGAACAGCTCCATCATGCGTGACTCCACGATGCCGCCGGTCGCTGTGTCCCACCTTGCTCCCTCCATGTAGAGGCCATGAATGTTTGCACCTTCGCGGGGCGGGGCACTGGGCAAGGAACAAACGTGTTGATGCAGTTTTAAAACCAGTGCTAGTGCTTTCGTCAGATGCTACAGAGGGATATAGATTCTCTTTGATTTTAACAATCGGTGAAAAATTTGGCGCTAAATCATAAGTTAGGTATGTCCGATTCATCAGATCAGAAAAAAAATGATATTACCAATTTTACTGTTCCCATCGTCTGCTATCCTTTCGCTTTCGGTGATATAAACATCCCGTTCCGTGATACAGTTTTGACTTAGTATGAAAATGCTATAAGGATAAGAATATGGTTTTCCGTACTTGAAATCCTGTCTGCTCTTCTTAGTGACGTCACAGTTGAGGCACATCTTATCGAGAGGCCATTCGTTCTTTCGTGCCGTTTGCTGCATGATGGCAGTCAAGAACGACTGAGGGTTGAAGAAACCAGCCAACCAGACTGCAGGGGGTAACTAGAGGAACAACAATTTAATTTAAAACTAACAGTTTATACTCTCCCGCTTAATTTTTTGAGGATTTAGGTATAACAAAATGTTTATTACTCCTCCACGCAAAAACTGCTGAACGGATTGCAAGAAAACTTGAAATATAGATATAGATATAATTCTGTAATTAATAATACATCAGTCTGAGGTTTGTTTTATCATGACATTTCCTTGCGATTGAGACTTATACAGGCGAAACAGATAATCGTTTAAAATAAAGTATTTTTCTTACATTGAAATCTCCCGACCAGTTCTCGAGTTCTGACAGTCGAAGACAAAGGTCTGAGAACCAGGCAGCCAAGCCGAGAAGACTGGGATAGGCCAGTTTGGTCCACGAATCAGGTACTTTGTCCATAAACAAAGACTCCATCAGTTTTTCCATATCGCTACTGATTGTCAGTTCACCCTGGGAGAAAGTTCTTATTCATACAAAGTCTTTAGGTAAAAAAACTAGCTGGTATTTGCATGAGCAATTTGCATTCCAACAGAGTATGAAAAAAAAACACAGAAAAACTAACAAAAGACCTTCATTATAAAGTAAATTCGGTATGTTTATAAAAAACAATGATTAGACCGAATCGGGCAATCCCACAAATCAAGTATTTACCTATGAACGATAAAAACGAAATAATAACCTGCCAATCACCAAACCTGTTTGAGATAGGTATTAATACCTAACTACGTTCGTAATCAATTAAAACTACTTCTAGATGAGTAGGTATGACTAGTGACCTTTTGGTGTAGACTAATGTGTATGTTAGGAATATTGGAAATTACAATTTAGTATGTATTTTACTAATTTTGTATTTATTGTGACACAAGTGATAGATTAGAAATAGAAACCCTATTAATCACAGTTTTAAATAGAAATGCAGCTATATCTTAAAATAATCAGATTTCGATTAAATATTAAATATTTTTTAGGTTGTACGATAGGTATCAAAGCATGTTTTAATATTGGGGATTCAGAAAATTCATTTTTTTCTCACTTATTTAACATTTAGAGAATTCAACATTTTGTGTCTGGAATGATTAGTTTCTACTTACCTTCAGCCCTAACTCGAGTTCCTTCAAAGACCTCCTGATCTCTCCCATAAGCCTGTTCATTCTCTCGCATTCTTGGAATGCGACGATTATGAACGGCGTCAGCTCTTCCACCTTACCCATCAGCTCTTGAAGGTTGAAGGGTTCCGGTACACGGTCCATTATGTCATCGAGTATGAATCGGACCTAAATAATCAAAGTTTTTGGCCTCTCGAACATACGACGAAGAATCTGGGAGTAACCCAGAATCTTGCTAGCCAGATTCTTCGTCATAAATAAGGGTTGATAACAAGACAAGGTGAATTTTGCTTTAGGAAGTCACTTTTGCTATCGATGAAGAAACTGGCCTAATATAGGTGCGTATTGTATTTTTTTTTAATTTACATTTCAATATTACAACGGGAGATGTCACCTTCCAAACAATAGAAAGTCAAAGGTTTTTTATTTACTCAAATATTTCTAGGTAGGTCCTGGACTACCAAAAACTGGATGGTACTAATAATAAAATGGTATTCCCAAAAGTCGTCCTACCGTTTCCTCCTTACTCGCCCCGCCTCCAGCCTGAGCGCCCGCGTCTCTCGGCTGCATCTCAAACACAACTCGGAACAGCCTCTCGGATACCGTGGTCAGGTAACCGATCTCAGCGTTAGGGTGCAACCCGTAGAGGTACGGTGTCTCGTCGGGGAGGAAATCATCGATGTACTGGTGGTAGCCCACGTAGTCAGAGTTCGGGGGCGATATGAAACCTGGAGCCAGTTGGCATTCGCCGTCCACCTTGGAAGTACCATTTTAGATATAAAAATACATGTCTTTTTTATGATCGGATATACAGAAAATGCTGGATAACTAAAGAGATTTTGAGATTTTTGAAAAAGTTACCCAGGGTTGTACCTTCTTATTATGGAAAAAAAAATAACATCCAATATTATTGTAGTAAACGATAGTGTTCTGTGTTACTCATACAGATCGCCCTGAAGATCGGTCTAAATTCACATTGTATATTAAGATTAGACCCAGCATAATCTACATGCAAGTAGAAAGCTTGCGAGGTGGCATTGCCAACCAGCGCAGATAAGTGCGCAGTTCCACTAAGCAGGTGCGTTGGTATATTGTTAATGGTGGTTATATTGGTAGCCAGGTTTTAGCGTCAGCTTTCTGCATGTCTATACCTTATACCCTATAACGTACCAACTCTGCTTGCATATACTCCAGCAAGAAGGTCCTGCAAAGTCTTCGGTCCCAGTCATCAGTGATGTGCCCTCCGTACATAATTTCACCAAAAAGATAGCGCAAGTCCTCCCATGGCACACGTGGATTTGCTTCCAAATAGTTGAACAATACGTACACACATATCGTTAAATCACCGAAATTGAAAGGATACACCCTGGTAAAAATAATTTCTGTTTAAATTCCGATAAATATTAAATTGGACATAATAAATAAGGGAATTTTAGGAAATCTTACCTATTCCACCCTTGAGGACCGAATTTACGTCTTTCCGCGACAACAGCGTGGAAATAGCAAAGGGCGAATAGTACTGACTTGAATTCAGCCTCTTTACTGCACATTTCTAGCGTTTCCTGACTGAAATTGTCTAAGGCCTGAAGGGGAAAGTTAGGTTTAGATTTTAAACACCTTATTTCTACTTAATCACAGATTAAACAAAACATGACGTCCTACCTTATGTAAATTAGCCCACATCCCAATAGGTGGTTCGTTGGTTATTTTAATTGCTGATTCCAATATGCCTTGTGGAATGATATGGTAAGCAGCATCTGCTGCTGGTTCAGCACTAAGATACAACCTTTAAATAACAAATTACAATCAAGATTTAAATGTCCTGAAATTCATAATTCTTACTAAATAGCTTCTATTGAACTTACCGATAATCCGGTAGTGGATTTTCAAATGTCTCTTCCATTTTCTTCTCGAGTGTGGCCAGCCACTTGGCCACCAAGTGTATGTTCTGCAATATGACCCAGTCACCGTTGATGGAGGCCACTCCCATTGCTTCTTCAGCCACGATCTCTTGACCTTGACCAAGAGACACTATGTGGAAGTTTTTCTTGTCTGTTGAGAAGCCTAACTTGCGGCCCAGTTTTTCTAGATCCTAGAAAATTAGGTTATAAACGATTGTACAGTAGATCTGAAACTGACGACCTTTAAGAATATTTTCTACGATTAAGCTAGGAATCTGAATGGCATACTTAGATTAAATACTATCTGCTATACAAGTATACAACATCGAATATTTACAAAACAATGATTTTGTAAATAAAAGATACCTTCAAAGGATCCACTCCAGGCGAAAGAATAAAGAACATCGCCGTAGTAGAGTTACTTTCAAGGTAAGATTTCTCCAAAGGCGGAGTTCTGGCTTCAACGTACTTTGTACCCAGATTTTCTTCGCAAAATGCACTATGAAATTGTTTTGACAAATTTTATTATAAAAGATATGCAATAAGGAACTATGAGAAAACTGTAGGGATATTAAAGACCTCACCCTGAAGCATAAGACATTCTATCTGGTCGTAACGCTCGCATAATGCACAGCCGCTGCAGAGCGGATCTATTCTTCCAATCTCCAGGCAGCTTGTCCCTTTCTGGAGCTTCACCGTCTGTATACTTTTGCCATCTGAAATTAAGTGTGTCGTTACCTAGCGCTCGCTCAGCTTAGCTCCGGTGGAAACGGCTTAACGAAGCGAAGCCAGATAATGAATATTTTATAATATATTCCATTGGGCATTAATAAACAAACCCGCGAATTAACATTTACGAATCGTCGGCCATCTCTGGTGGAAACGCAACCTAACAGTGGCAATAAGATAACAAATGATTGCTAGAAAATTAAATGAAAATTGTCTTTCATAGAGATAGATACAAATTAGCACGGATTACAAAAAAATACCTTTTTGAAGCCCCTTCGATATCCTTATCCAGATTTTCAAAAGCATCCATCTTGGACAACGCAATTATACCACCCCAACTGTTGTTTGATAACCACGGGAAAGGCGAAGTTTCTGGTGCAACTGCAAATTTTAACAGGAAGTCCAATTCACGAGGGTCCACTTTGCCTTCACATTGCAGTATCTGAATGAGTAAATTGAAAATTTAAATTTCCCGTGGTACCATTGAAATAAAGGTATTTGTCGTATGTTTCATGAATTATTTACTAACTTGCAGTGTTATAAGGAACAGGAACACCAGCTTATCCCTCTCAAACAATCCTCGACTAGTATACACAAATACAGCAAACGTGATGCTATCCAATAGATTCCTAACCCTTCCTTCAAGATCTTCCGCTGGGTCAGCTTTTGCTAAAGCATCTTTGAATACTACGCTGTAAGCCTTTAGAGAGAACTGATACATAGGGTTGATTTTACATATTTCGTTTAGAATGAAATACAGGAGTGATGCTCGTTCGGCTGCACGGCTGAAATTTAGAAACAATAAGTCAAACTTTGGAAGACAATAATACCAATATTACTAACAAAGTTTTATTTTACCGGTATCTTTCGCGAGCTTCATCAATCTTCACAGCAGTTATTTTACCCTCTTCGACTTTAACCTCGATGTCGGCTGCAGTTTTCTTTGTGATTTCCAAATTGATCACAAGAGCTGAATCGCTCAATATATCAGGACCAGCAGATGACAAACGTTTAAGCAAATCGTCTTCAAGTGTTTTAAGTGTTATCTTAAAATCGTTCTGCTGTTTTGTAAGACCGGCTCTTAACGCTTCTAAATCGGGTCTTTCTGCTTTCACTACTTCTCCTAACAGCTGTTCCTCAAGACTAAAATATAGATATGCTATTGTATAATCTTTATTATAAATGTTGATTTGGAGGTTTAGTTTTAAAAGGAAAACTGAGAGTTCTTTGATATTATCATTTTGAGAATTTAATGCAGTTTAAGATAAATCTTACCCATCTCTTGTGACGGTGAAATTGATAAGCGTGCATTGTGCCTGCATCTCTGGTTGGTAATGAGGATTGGCTAGCTTCGTCTGGAGTATTAATCTAAAAAATGGACTGAAATCTATTTCCCTGTCACCAATCTGTAGAAAAAAAAACATTTGAATCAAACAATGTCTCAATGTCTAATGTCTTTCCTTCCACTCCTTAGCTATTTGAGCTTAAAAGCAACGCCAGACAAAATTACTTTATTTGTTACTATCGTTTTTTAAGAATTCTCTAGTATCCAAGTGTACCTACTCTATACTTAGTAAAGAGTTAATATTTGATGTTACCTTCAAAACTTTTCCTTTCCGTATAAGCACACGTCCGAGCAGCGGTTCCAGCACCGCATCGACAGTTTCTCCAATATTCTCCAACAATACCACTTCACCGTTACTGACGGCACGTTCCATACGATCTAAATAGTTCCGCATTGTTAGCCGGACCACAACAAGGCTCTCTCCGTATTTGGATTTTATCCATTTTATTCCTTGGCTAAATAAAAAAACGGCGTGGATTATCTATGGCCAACTACGTTTTATCTAACTAATAAAGAATGCTTTCGTTGACAACTATGAATCTTCGTAACGGTGAAAGACAAAATATTGCGTAATTATTCGTCCCTTATTGGTAGCTATTAGTCCCGCTCCGTATCTGAAGGGCAATTTAGTAAAATCTCTTTCTAGTACGAACGACACAAAAGTAAAACGACCTACTAGTAAAAAGTCTGAAATTTAAAATAGGCATATTAGTTAAACGGCTGAAATGACAAAACGGCATGTTAGGCAAAAGGACTGGTACACTGACACAAAAAATAAATAAATCAAAGATAATAAGTAAATTATTAAATATAAGTTTTTTTATAATAATGTACTAACAAATAAAAACCTTTTTTCATAGGTATTAAACTAAACTGCGTTACTTTGTGGTAGTATTTTTTTTTCAGGGAGCTTATTTAGCAATCGTTCCCGAAAATAATACGTTCAATGTGCGAAACACGTTTTAAAAAATTAAAGGCAGATATTTCACATTCTTCTAATTTTTTTGCTTCCCTTTTGTATTTCTTATCAAAGATATAGTCAAAAAATACTTATAATGAATTTTTAATTTTGCACTTGAATGTACATTATAGCATAGGTAAGTCCTTTTGCGTAACATGCCGTTTTGTCATTTCAGCCGTTTTACTAATATGTCTATTTTAAATTTCAGACGTTTTACTAGTAGGTCGTTTTGCTTTTGTGTCTTTAGTACTAGAAAGACATTTTACTAAATTGTCCTTCACATACGGAGCGATTAGTCCCTTATTTCTTAGTTACTATATTATGTTATTTCGCACTTACAGTTGTGGATCAATCATTAGAGGCCATCTTGCAGAATTAGTTAGAATAGTAGCATTTTCAGTACTCATAGTATCAGTTGGTAGCCCTTCATTGTTCCAACTCGCTACTTGAGCATCATCAGTTAACATCGACAGCGGGTCTAAGCCTGGTGTCGTTTCGATTTTTGGCTATAAAAGTAATTATTTATTTAAGCTAAGGTGACCAACGCTTTTCTTAAAACCTCTTAAGTATACATATTACTCGTATACTGCACCAAAGCTAAGTAGCACACAGTTAAAAACCAGGATTTCATAATGGCGCATTATATTCTCATAGACACCAAGCATTCATTTAAATATCAGTCTCTAAACTTTGTCACCAGTCCACTATGTAGGCACTATGTCTAAAAGTCGTCCATTATTTGAAAAACAAAAATTTCAGTCTTACATTAGCAGTTTTCCCAAGCGTAGGAACCCAATCATCATCCATCAACTGTATCCGATACTTTCTCGTAAAGCAACCGACATACGATATGAAGGCAGTTACTAATAACACGTCACCAGGTAGCATTATACCTGATTCTTTTAGATTTACTACTGTCGCTGACCATCTGAAATATGTTATCATTATCATTAGGTAGTCTGTGTTCTTTGAGCTGTGATCTATCAGTTGTTTTTGCGGTAGAAGCATATCCTATATACGTTGCTTCAAGAATTTTCCTCTATTTGTCTACCTCGGTTATGTCCTTTTTGAACGGCAAACTTTATTTTATTACTAACTGCGTCCCGAAGTTTCACCCTCGTAAATCGGTCTTAAAAAATCCAAATCGATCGAACTCTTTGTCCGTGAGGATTTTTAATATTAATTTTCAGCAATCTACATTGTTTTGTTGAAAGTAGGTAATAAAAAAGCTTATAATTTTATTTGTAAGATAAGTAGGATGTTTTGGAAATGAAATATCTTTAGAATTTACAAACCGAATCTTCTCCGAAGCTAATCCATTAACAAGTCTATTGGCCAAGTCGATGGTAGCGTTAGTGGCATCAGCTTCCGCTTGACACTTCATTTTCTCATTTACTGCTTCTTGGAAAGCCTTCAATAGTATTTCTAATTTCTCTTCTAGTTCCTATAACCGAATGATGGTCTCATAAACGTTTTTTGTTTCTTATTCGAAATAACATTGTTTTTTTTAACAACAAATAACAAACATTTTCAATTCAAAATGAAAAGTGAAATTTAAAGAAAAACTTAGCATAGAAGTATCATAAACTTCTTAAATGAGTTGAAAAACCTATGTTGATCTCTAACTGAAATTTATTCCACGTTCAAAATTACTACGATATAAAAAAAGATTTTTGAAAAATACTACGTTTGTCGGAAACTTTAAGCATTTCTTAGATCTACTGGTTGCATAAAATAAAACACCGTGCATACCAAACACATACCTTGATCTGATCAGTGAGGTAAGACAGTTTGTCCCTAGCCGCCTGTAGTTCAGCATTAGCAGCATTCAGAGCCCTTCGCTTGGGCTCGACCACGACATAAACGTCGTAGAACTTACAGATGTTGATGACCCACGCACACAGCCCGGCCGCGGCTGCAGACTTCGACATTATGAACTCCGCGTTGAATTCTGGATTCTTAATGTATGGCTGAACTGCCTAGGTAGAAAACATTACATTTCGTTATCAGTTGAGGCTTATGCAGGGTGGCGGTAAACTACCGTTATGGTTTGAATGTTTTAATAACTTTTCAAAAAGGTTATCTGTTTTATTTTTATTGCAGAATTTTGCGAGAAAACATGGGGATTTTAAAATGGAACAACAGAACAGCAATCAAAACAAAAGTTGTGCCGAACGTCTTCTTGTTGATGTTTTTGGACTGCACTGGACACTTCACAACACATTGGATGTTTTCTTCCGTGTGGACCGTACGTGGTCTTCTGGTCTTAATCTGTACAAAAATTGATCGTCGATTTTCAAAATAAAATTCAACAAGTTTTAATCGCTGTTCTGTTGTGTAGTGTTCCATTTCAAATTCCCCAAGTTTTATATACAAAATTCCGAAATAATAAAAAAAAATATAAACTAATACAAGAAGATTTGGATTTCATAACTTTGTTTTTGTTGTGTGTTAACATAAAGTACCTAATTTACTTAAATATATGATTAAAATACCTTGATGACATCGGGATGAATATTTTCTTTGTCATAGTAGACTAAATCGTAAAGGAACTGATCCACTTTATTCATCATTAGCTGAAATTATAACAGTATGTTTAAGTACGTCATTGCTTCAAACGATGATACTAATTTTGCTCGAACTAATATTAAAGGCTATCTAAATCGAGCAAGGACCAAACAAAGTATTATGTATTTTTACTTACTTTAGTTCTCCTTTCCCTTAAGTTAAAAGTTATAGTTTAATTCGTGGTTACTATAGATTTTTTCGTAATTCTGTTTCTACCTAAATATGTTTTATGATTTTACCTTACAAGCCTTCCAAGATCTATCCTTAGGAATCTTTCCCTTCTTCGAGAACAGTACTAACACCGCTGCTGTAACATTAACGACGGCATCAGGCGGTGAACCGAAGGACTTCAATTCTGTCAAGTTGTTCTTGTTGAGCGTGTTCAAAGCTTCCTGGGCCGCTAACAATGCAGGCTCGGCTTTGGCAAGATCGTCGGCGCAAATCTTAGCCTTTATTGTGACGTCTTCTTCAATTACTTTCACTTTCTTTTCCTCCTCAGCAGCTGTAATATTAATGAATTAAAAACTATACATCTGGATGAGATCGTCCATATTTTAAGGATTAGTAGGATGTTCCGGGAACGTTCCCCGGTTTCATCCGCGTCATTCCCAATCCCGTGGGAATTTCGAAAAACCCTTTATTAATGGATAAAGGCTGTTTTGAAAAACCTACCCATCACAATAAAAACACCTTCAAAATATCATATTTCTAGCACCAGCAGACTAGGTTGCATGTTGCGTTGATTATAGTTCAGTCAGTCAATCAATCAGTCAGGACTTCGAATTTTATATGAATAGATAACAATAATAAGAAGGAATGAAAATATTTTAACTTACCGAATGCCTTTTCCTTGGACACTTTCTCGCTCTCAGCTCCGACGACATCAATAAGCGCCTCAGCTGCCTTATTCTTTTCTTTTAGTATAATTTCTTGTTCGGCTAGAGTCACCTAGACATTTAAGATTAATTTTTAACGTAATTATCATCTTCGTAAGTTTTTTGCAAGAAATTTTGCAGTATATCGCATACCTATTATAATTATAAGATTGATTTCCATTGACCAACAATAGAACCAATTGACTGCTCATAAGTGTGCCCTCACGAAAATAGTACATCGTTTTAGTAGTGTAGTAACTAGTTGTACCGCACCACTATTTCAGTTTAAATAGGTAACGCATCGGCCAATCACAGAGTTTGATATTACCTCATCCCCTGCCCCCAATGGTGAGTTGTGTTTTGTAGATAAATTCGCGATATTTACAGTCAATTGTTTCTATTGTCTTTGCCATTGATGGATTTAACATACATGCACAATATATTGTATATGTCACGTATTGTCTACTATCAAGAAATGTATAATTATATCTTTGTGGCAGTTAAATAGTAACCTTGAGTACAGCCACATCACCAGCACAAGAGGCCAACTTTTCCAACCCGTTCTCAAGCCTTGTGATCATCATTTTCAAGTTCTTCGTCTTCTCATTCAACAGTTTGCTGTACAACGCGATCTGTTCGAGGAAGGTCTTCGGCGTCGTGTAGTTGTAACGTCGCTCGTTTTGGAAATATATGCCAGACATCGTGTTCACACTTTGGTGCACGTGAGACATGAAGTTTGATACCGATTCGACGAGACTCTCCTAAAGTTACACACAAATATAAATATTCCAAGATGTTGCACACATTGCCATCTAGCCCCAAACTAAGCAACTAGACTTGTACTATGGGTACTAGACAACAGATATACTACGTTATTATACTTTTTTAGACAGACAAGGCTGTAGCGGTCGCCGAGTTTTAGGCCAAGATTTTGTAGGGCATTTGACGCAGTTGACACGAAGGAGAAGATTATTCTTTTTTATGGTAATACATTCATTTGTACGATACATATCTAAATAGACACACTCAGAACCAGAAACAAACATTTCGCTTCTGTCGTTACATTTCTCTGGCTTATGTGCACAATGTCTTCTACACAAAATCTCTCTTCAAATAGTCTATTTCTTAAAATGTCGCGACAGAGACAAGGAATGCGAAACAGACATTAAACCTGTTCGTACTAAAACTAAAAAATAATAACTTACTGGCAAAGATTCCACTTCAGAGATAAATCTTTTGGATACAGATCGCAACGCCTCTAGCGGCCATTCGTGGAACCAATTGATGGCGGTGCAATTGACTAAAGAGGGGAATTTTCGAGCTCGAATACGTAATGTTGCCCCCACAGGAGAAAAACATAATACAACCTGAAAATAATACAAGGTTAGACCATTAGACCCAAAGTCTTAGTAGAATCGGCTAAAAAATGTTTCAAACTCATGTTCCAATTTCAGACCAAATGCTGTTAATATTATATGTAACTTATACAGACATTTCTGTCGATGCGATTTGATTACAAATTAACATGCTGTTCGGTGTTATTATTATCGCAAAAAGATTAATAAAAAGAACTAAAATAGAATTGAATTCGATTATTTGAAATTCTGCTGAGAATAACAGTCGTCAACTTTTTAAATTCACACGATTTGTTAACATAGTTACATTTTCCCGGGTCATTATCATTGTAACATGGTTGAAACGTCGTGGTAAGAAAATAAATAATTACGCGTTAACGACCCGGGAAAATGTAACTATAATAACAGTCGTATTCACAAACGACCCCATGCTTTATTTAATGCTTCCTCTTGCTCATGTGAGTAAAAACACGTACCCAGCAATAAATATCAACGGCAGCAAAAATGTGACAAAAGCTAATACGTACGTGTTAGATAATAGGTATTGCTTAATATCCTGATTTACACTGTATATTTGTAATATTGTTATATCAATAACAAGCATTATATTGATAATTGGTTTCAGCTTGTGAAAGCTAGTCAAATTACCAATTGATATTAAACTAATATCAATTGGCTAACTCCTACGTATAATTTTATAAAGATATTTTTGTTCGGTTAATATTTAAAAATAATATAATTATTATTGTTTCAATTCTTGTAATTGTTACAGTACCTGTGTTTATTAAATACTTGTATTTATTGTAAACTTGTACTGTGGTTGTTGTATTGACTCTCAAACGTTTCTGTTACGTCAACGTATGATAATAAGTGGGGGATTGTTGGAGAGGAGGTAATGAGGTAACAGTGAGAGACTTAGAGAGTCAGTCTTCAACGAACAGTCAAAGTGTGTACAGCAGTTATTAAGTACTAAGGTAAGATTTGTCAATCTATCTATACATATAATAAAATCGTAACTCAGCGGTGTCTGTTTTTGGAAGATATAAAAAAAAAAAAAATTGTATGGGTATCTATTAACGCAGTAGAACCTATTTTTCTGTTTTTCTGGTTGTCTGTTTGTCTGTTTGTCTGTTTATCTGTTTGTGTGTGCCTTTGTGCCCGCTAATCTCAGAAACGGCTTATCCGATTTTAACCAAATTTGGTATGCAGATAGCTTTAGACCCCGATTAACATATAGGCTACTTTTTATCCGGATATTTTGTCCGGTTATCCGGATAAAGTGATTTTTCTGCTATTACTTAATTAGTTTGAATGTTGTATTGAAGAAATATGTTGTGTGGAATCAACACTTGTTTAACCGGATATCCGGCCGAAATAAAAAAAACCGGATATCCAGTTTTTTTTCAGAAATTCCTTAAATACCGTATACCTATGTCTCTCCATATATCCGGATCCTTTGGACATACGGTTTTTTTAATAAATAAAAATAAATAAATAAATTCTGTGAACAACACACAGCGCCATCTAGCCCCGTGGTAAGCGACTAAGTTTTTGTTACGGTGACTAGACAACGGATATAATACTTATATTTCATTTTCTTTTGTAAATACATACATATTATACATAGAGAGACACCCAGACCAGACACAAATATTTATTTTTTTAAGCATAAATACTTGCACCCGGCGGGAATCGAACCCGCAACCTTCTGCATTGAAGTCGTACGTTCGCACGACGCGCCACAGAGGTCGTCGTTAATTATAATGTCGTAATGGTCGTTTTTATAATGTCTGTTTTTACCCGACTTAAAAAAAGAGGAGCTGCTCAATTCTACCCGCATATTGTTTGTAAGTGAATCTGTTCACGCCGTACTCCGGCATATAAAGTCCGATTTCGATCATTTTTATTTTATTTGTGGAGTGAGAGTCCCGAGTTGGTCCCATAAATTGTTGGCGAAGATCAGATGAGAACCTTCGGAATGATGAGCAGAATAGCATCCCACGTTTTTGTTTAACTTTTGGACTGCCATCAATAGAATCGGCTATAAAGAACTAGGTACAAATTGAAGGACCACCTGAAACCACCTTCTCAAAAATTTCTCAGTGATTAAAGTTACGGTTACAATTTTGATAATGTTTAGTGGCAGTCGAAAATGCAATAAAAAGGATAAAAAAAATAATGTAGCTGTAATCGCGCAGTTTTACTGGGTAGATGCGGATTGCATGTAGTTTCTGTGGCACGATGGCAGCTGTGGATTCCGAGTCGAGGCTTCCGCGTTCGAATCACAGACCAGCGCATTCCGTTTTTAAGGAACGGTGGCCTACCGAGCCGAGTGATGGCTTCCGATTCGACGGCTGCGCGTTCGAGTCCCGAGTCCCGGACACGACGTTACGTTTTACCCTTCACCCTTGCCGTTGTGAGGGGACTCAGTAAGTTAAGTAAGCTGCAAGCTAAGAGGCGCACAAAGGGGAAACCGGGCTTGCCTGGTTTCTAACCGTAATCCCGCGTCAGCGGGCTCGGGGGTCCTTTCCGCAAGAAATCAGAAATCATCAGAAAAGGCTTTATCACCGGCTTTGGGGACCTCGAGACGGTGGCGTGACCGTGCCGAGGGAGAGGAGACGGAGAGGGGTTGTTTATCGGGCAGAGGCCGAGATGAGGCTTGGAAAGGCCGCCGTTATCAGGATGTAGTCCACGAGGAATTCCCACTAGCCTCAAAACTTGTGGAGCGAGGGACACCATGGGGGTTTAGATTATAAACCTATGGTAGGGAGCCCAACGAGAGTGGCCTGACGGTGCATAAGGCGCAATACCCACGTAAAAAAAAGATATCATGTAGTTAAGCTGCCCGACTTCAGCTTAAATAACAGATAAGTCGGTTGCACTGTATGTAGGAGAGCTTATTTTTATAATTTAGACCTTTTTTTCGAAGTCGGGTTTTGATTTTTTTTTTAATTTTCGATAAAGGCTTACTTACTTACTATACTTTCTTATAATAAGTACCTAATGCAAATAAGCATGCAACACGTTACCTACCGCTGCGCTGTGCAAAATCTACACTTAAATAGACTCTGCCATGATTCTCTTCTGCTCAGCAACAGACTTCCCTGGTTGTCCGTTCAAGTGTAGACTTTTGCACAGCGATGGGTAGGTAGTCCGAAAAACGCTGACGAAGTCGCGGGCACAGCTAGTAATTATATAAGTATGTAGATAGAAGTATATACAGGGTGTCCCAGAAACGAGTGTCAAGCGAAAGTCCAGAGGTAGAGGACCTTAAGGGGTACCCGAATCACCCCCATGTATGTTCCGCGATTTTTCGTAGTTTAGAAGTTATGGCCTTTTTTCTCATTTTTCTACTAAAATGCGACCACTGATACCTATTTGGTCATACTTACTGCAATAATTGAGATAATTGGCTGATTTCTTTTCAAATGTGGAGCTGAATAATAAGGTCATGTTACCCGTAACAAAGAAAAGGCGTAACACTAACCAAACTGTTACAAATTAAAAACGAATTTCATAAAGTGAGCTTTGACAAAACGCTATAAACACTTTAAAGAGCAATAAAAAGAAAAACTCGCCTATTATTTTTTTTCCAAAACAACTTCAAAAACTTCCTTACTTCATTAGCTATTTACCCTATTTATTTTATTGGTCTATCATTAGAGGATCATATCAAAAATTTTATTTAAAAATTCTTTGGTCGAAAATTCTCCCACTCATCCCTATTACGAAGACTTCGTTGTCTGACCGTCTGTCACCGGGCTGTATCTCATAAACCGTGATAGGTAGACAGTTGAAATTTTTACAGAGGATGTATTACTGTACCCGCAAATATTTAAGGGAGCTCCCATACAACAAACGTTGTTTTTGACATAAAAACGCAACGATACCACGATGTATTTTACCACTAGCGCCATCTAGTGATGATTTTTGTCTTCCGCAAAAAAACTTCCCTACAAATCTTAATTAAGATTTGTACAAATGAATGTATTAAATAAAATAAGAACAAATATGTTTTTCATGTTATTCGATTAGGCCGGGAGTTTCCCTTCAGGTTTAAGTAAGATGAGTGAGAGAATTTTCGACCAAAGAATTTTTAAATAAAAATTTTGATATGATCCTCTAATGATAGACCAATAAAATAAATAGGGTAGATAGCTAATGAAGTAAGGAAGTTTTTGAAGTTGTTTTGAAAAAAAATTAATAGGCGAGTTTTTCTTTTTATTGCTCTTTAAAGTGTTTATAGCGTTTTGTCAAAGCTCACTTTATGAAATTCGTTTTTAATTTGTAACAGTATGGTTAGTGTTACGCCTTTTCTTTGTTACGGGTAACATGACCTTTTTATTCAGCTCCACATTTGAAAAGAAATCAGCCAATTATCTCAATTATTGCAGTAAGTATGACCAAATAGGTATCAGTGGTCGCATTTTAGTAGAAAAATGAGAAAAAAGGCCATAACTTCTAAACTACGAAAAATCGCGGAACATACATGGGGGTGATTCGGGTACCCCTTAAGGTCTTCTACCTCTGGACTTTCGCTTGACACTCGTTTCTGGGACACCCTGTATAATGAAGTACATGAGGTATATACTGAAGTACATAAGGTATATAATGAAGTATATAAGGTATATAATGAAGTATATAACAAAGTACATAATGAGATATATAAAGTATATAATGAAGTATATAACGTAATAAAAAAGGTATATAACGAATTATATATCACAAGGTATTATGTCAAACATCTACAAACATGATTTAATATCATCTTATGTATTTACATGCTAACAACTAATAAAAAGGTGAAAAGTGGTTCCATTCACCACCAGTTGCTTAAATTGGAACTTTTTATTAGTTACCGTTTATTTTAATCGTAAGATACCTCTGATCTTGGAACAATACTATTCAAGTCAATGTAATTAAAGTACTATATTCATCAGATAGCGAATAGGTCTGATCTAATGCCAAAGAATAGCTTTCTATCAACTAACCGTTCGAGTCTATAGCGTAGTTTCCTATTATAAATCTAACATACGCATATGATCGTTTGTGAATTCTAATGTTTTTACATAAGAAATAACAGACCTTCAACATAGTCCTGACCCGATTGATGAAGAATCTCCAACAATTCTCTCGCGTGTCTGGTACTCCAGAAGCTTTGGTCTGCAAACAACAAAATCAAATGACAAAAGGCTTCAAAAGTATAAAATCATTACTTACCATCTCCATCGAGCGAGATAATGGTCAAACAGTCATTAATTATGTGGAAAAAAAAGTGTAGGTTAACCGGGATTATCCAAAAAAACTTCACTTTACAAAGAACACACCTTCAAAATTGCATGTTCCCAACACCAGCGGCTTAGGCTGTGCTTGAAGACCAGTCAGGTCTGAATTTCACAACTTTGAGTAGGTACAAATGCAAGATACTCACTTCTCCTCTAACTCCATTAATAATATTCTCGACTTCATCATCGGCCAGCAAGTCCGGTATCTCTCTGGAGGCTAACAGATCGTTGATCAACACCAGGAACCTTTCTTCTGCCACTTGAGCGTCGGTCATTAGGAAAACGTTGCCTATGCTCTTTATAGATATTAACTAAAGCAAGATACTCACCTCTCCTCTAACTCCATTAATAATATTCTCGACTTCATCATCGGCCAGCAAGTCCGGTATCTCTCCGGAGGCTAACAGATCGTTGATCAACACCAGGAACCTTTCTTCTGCCACTTGAGCGTCGGTCATTAGGAAAACGTTGCCTATGCTCTTTATAGATATTAACTAAAGCAAGATACTCACCTCTCCTCTAACTCCATTAATAATATTCTCGACTTCATCATCGGCCAGCAAGTCCGGTATCTCTCCGGAGGCTAACAGATCATTGATCAACACCAGGAACCTTTCTTCTGCCACTTAGCGTCGGTCAGGAAAACGTTGCCTATGCTCTTTATAGATATTAACTAAAGCAAGATACTCACCTCTCCTCTAACTCCATTAATAATATTCTCGACTTCATCATCGGCCAGCAAGTCCGGTATCTCTCCGGAGGTTAACAGATCATTGATCAACACCAGGAACCTTTCTTCTGCCACTTAGCGTCGGTCAGGAAAACGTTGCCTATGCTCTTTATAGATATTAACTAAAGCAAGATACTCACCTCTCCTCTAACTCCATTAATAATATTCTCGACTTCATCATCGGCCAGCAAGTCCGGTATCTCTCCGGAGGCTAACAGATCGTTGATCAACACCAGGAACCTTTCTTCTGCCACTTGAGCGTCGGTCATTAGGAAAATGTTGCCTATGCTCTTTAGACCGGCTTTGATATACAGGCCGGCTGAAAATTTCAAGATATAATCTAAATCATTTTCATTTTGGTCTGGGTCTATGTATAATATGTATGTATTTACAAAAGAAAAATAAATATAAGTATTATATCCGTTGTCTAGTCACCGTAACACAAGCTTAGTCGCTTACCACGGGGCTAGATGGCGCTGTGTGTTGTTCACAGAATTTATTAATTTATTTATCCATTTTAGCTTTTTACCCAAATTTTGTGTATATTTCCGGCACAGTGCTACGGACATTTTATTACTTTCGCGATGTTTTAGTACAATGATACGGAAATTTTATGACTTCGGAAAAACCAAGGTATGTAATGCTTTGTCCTAATCCTTTCTTACCCTTATTATTGTCGCCTCTAAATCGTCTGTGGAGTGAACCATTATCACCCCCGCTCTTTATGGTGGTGTTAGTATCTGGCGTCTCACCATAGACTACTTTTAATCCCGATACCCGCAGTATCGGATGAAACCGCAGGATTCTGCTAGTAACTTATAAAGTTAATTGGTTTGTGCATACCCAGATCAACTTTCAAATCATTGATACTGTATCCCTTCCTCAACTGTATTTGGAAGACTTCCAACGAAGATATGAAAGCGCTCAGTCTCGACAGAGATTGTTTGCCGGAACCACCGACTCCGACCAACAAAGCGTTGCCTCTTGGCGCTTCTAGAATACGATTTATTCTGGAAAAACAAATGTGAGTTCTCAAATTGACATGCTATAAATTAAAACAGATAAACTATTATAACTAGCTAGAGCGAGATAAACACAAAATGATATTCTGATAATGATAAGGCCCTTAAAGAGAAAAGTCTACCTACTCTTTTGCCATACAAACGTGTAGTCGACCGTTTCCGTCCTAGATAAAGACTTTAGAGAAAATATGTTTATGCCATAAAACCTATATCAGCCATGACCTTGACCATACCATACGTATCTTTTAAATTTCTAATTAGAATAGAAATAAAACTTAGAAAAATAACGATTTGAAAAAATCAAAGGCATATAAACATTTATTGTATAACTAGCTGTTGCTCGAAACCCGTTGGGTTTCGGCTAGTTCCGATTCCATTCGGTTGCGTGGTGAACTAAATTCAATTAAGGTGTCGGGTAACTCTGAAATAACTTATTAAATGGGGTAAATCCTAATTTATTAAAAAATGTATTTAATATCACTCTGATTAAAGGTCTATTCTGTATTTACCCCACTTTCAGAGTTAACCCAGTACACCTTATTTTAAATAGTAAAATGTCATTTTGTAATTCAAAATCGCTATTAAATATATCTTACTGCGAGTTATTCAGCTATCTAAATACACCACATAGCTGAAATAGCTCTTATAGAGAAGTAGAAGATAGATAAGCAGTAAGCAATTGTAACTTACTGCATTGTTGGATGCTATTCTGCTTGTCATTCCGAAGGTTTTCATCAGAATCAGGACCAAGATTTTATGGGACCAATCCTGAACTCTCACCTCTCACCATAAAAAAAGAATGATCGAAATCGGACTTCATATACGTAGTACGGCATGAACATATTCACATACATACCTACATACACAAACAGCATACGGGTCGAATGGAGAACCTCCTCCTTTTTTGAAGTACTTAGGTTAAAAACAGCCGTTATAAAGAATTTCCGTACGTTTAGAGTTCAGACAGACCCGGATATATGGAGACACATAAGTATACGGTATTTCAAGAATACCTGATAGCTATCCGGTTTTTTTTTCAAATTACCGTATATCCGGTCGTTATGTATTAATTACCCACAATACACTTCTTCAATACAACAAAAAAAAATTAAGTCAAATTTCCAGGTACCCGGTTTTTTTTAAATTGCCGGATAACCGATCATTATATCCGGATAAAAAGTGTCCTATATGTTAATCCGGGTCTTAAGCTATCTGCATTCCAAATTTGGTTAAAATCGGGTAAGCCGTTTCTGAGATTAGCGGGAACAAACAAACAAACAGACAAACAAACAAACAAAGTCTTTAAAAACATTTGATTCGTGTTTAGTTACCGATTTTGACACGGCCTGCATTTATTTTTTCTGGATATAATTCAATTACATATTTTATCGCTACAGATTTATAATATGTATAGATGTCTTTATCCAGAGAGAAAACAGTCACATAAGTTTTTAAAGTTTTTATGGAGAAAAGAGTAGTTAGACCTTCCCCTTTAGCTAGCTCTATAATAATTACATCTAACTTTCTAATTCACGTAGAAACCTACCTGCAAATATGGAACATGGCATCTTCGAAAAGCACCAAATTCATGGTTGCTACTAAATCATTATAGCCGGACAGAGATTCGTCAAGCAATTTCTTTATTTGAGGCCAGTCCCTGATCGGGAAATACTTCGGATCTCCGATACCTTCAGCGAAATGGCAGTAGATGAGAGGTTTCTCAAACACTATATTTTCATCGTAATCCTGTGGGTATGGTAATTTATTGTCAGAACAAGGTGCCACAAATAAGCCAACAGATCTAGGGCACTAAATTGTCACAACACCGCTTCGGCAAATTTAGTTTTTTTTTTAAATTTTACATTTCGCTAAAGCTTTTGAAGTGTTAGTACTCGTAATTGTAAACATTGTTTCTTATTGTCAAGCCACACTTAGGAAATACTGCTTTTTAAAAAAATCCTTTCAAAACTTTATTACCCGGCGGGATTCGAACCCTCGATGACTGGTAATCCGAACTAGCGCGATTAACCGCTTCGCCACGGGTAACCCCTCCCCTCGCGCAGGACCGAAATTAGAAAAGCACCTTCTCGTGTTCTTGCGAGGATGTCACTACGAGGCCTTACTCGCAAGAACACGAGGATGAAAGCTTGTTGGTAATTTCCAATAATAAAAGCAAAAAAGCATCGCCAAAATTGAAGAAAATCTATACAAAAACCTGACAAAAAACTAAATCCTTGATAAGTGTTACTTACCTTTATTGTTGTCATAATATATTTGCATGAACTCGTTCCAATGCAGTCTTCCGACCTTCTGGAATCTTCGAGACAAAGCGTGCTACATTTAAGATCACTGCGTCACTTACCATTTTGTAAGATAGCTGTCAAATCTGATTTTGAATTAAAAATTTCAGGTCCATAAAAGTAATTACCTCACAATTCTTTTTAATAATTTCAGAAATAAGTTTCTGGAAAGTATCATTATCGACTGCGTCCACCATTTTGTCGGAGTATACGCGAGTGGCTTCGTGCATCCACAGTCTTATTAATTCTGACTGTACCTTTATCGCATCTCCAGTTGTGAATAAAATGCCCTAGAACAAAGATAAAAGTATAGAAACGCATTTATTCTCCAAGGTCCTATTTATCTCTATACCAAAATTCATCAATATCGGTTCTGCTGTTTAGGCGTGAAAGCGTAACAGACAGACAGACAGAATTACTTTCGCATTTATAATATTACAAAGATTTTGTGGCTTATTTTTAAATTTAACGTTAATTTAGACGTTATATCGCTTACAGCAAGTCCCCGAAATAGATCTTTCGAAGCCGAAAATCGAGCCCAATCGGCTATTAAAAATAATAGCAAGAATAAAATAATAGCCATAACATTCAAAATTAACGAAATCTTCGTATGATCCTCTCCATCCCTAGATTGCCTTGAATAGACCGCTGTCAGCGGTAAGGCCGCCTATTGTGTCACCTAAGATTTAAGTTTCTCTATTTTATTAATTTTTATTTACCTGGAATATATTAGACAAATCTCTCAAGTTGAATATGTAATGGAACTTGATGGCCGTCGGTAGGAAGGTAGAGGAGAGCTTGTTGTGAAGTGCAAGCGCAGCGTTCACTAATGGTTCCGCATACCGTTGGACCATCGTGTTGAACTTGTTCAGAGGGTTGGCCAAGTGTTGGGACAGGATCTGCTTGTAGATGTGGAAACATGCGTCTAGAGCTGGAAAACTGAGAGATGAAAAAAATATAAGAAATCATAAAACTGTCTAGAATATTAAATAAGTCCGAGAAAATAGCCGATTTTAGAATATAAATTAAGTTCAGTATGATTTAATGAACTCTGGGACTCACCTGACAGCAAATGTGCAGAAATGTCGTTGAAGTCGAGGATCGATCGTGAAGGAGCCAGCCGTGGGATTCATGCAAGCAACGAACATGCAGTTCGATATGTCTTTCAATGACAACTTTTGTCTGTCGTACCTGAAAAAAAATATGCCCATTTCTATACTTCCATTAAACTTAGTAATCGTCGAATTCTAACTTTTCTTAATTGACAATTTCATAAAAGGCCATTTGACAAAATAATAGTATTTTTGAATTTTGAAATTTAGATATCCATAGGTATATTTAGTATCTTCTAGAAACAGACTCCTCTCATTTACTGTTTTATTTTAAGTAGGTATAGATAATAGATTAGTGCTGACCAATGTTTATAGTCCATAAACTCCCGTATCAGCGTATGAGGCTGTACAGTGCCGTAAGTGTCCACTTCAGGCATATTCAGATCATCGACGAAGTATATCATGAACTTGCTTCCTGGAGGTCCAAAATTACGACCAGACTTCTTCTCCAGAGGTTTTTCGAGAACCCTCTGCATCATTTCTGCAAAACGAAATTAATTATATGTAACTATTAACAATATTATGGAATAACCCCAGTTTTGGCAGAACAGAGGCAGCACAAATATGACACACATATGACAACAACGTGGGCTACATTCCATGGACAAGAGTAAAATGATCTCCGAAAATATTTATACAAACTTAATAATATTTAATTACAGATTTGCGTGTTAGTACCTATAGCTAACTTTATGAAACAAATGTTACCTGAAGTGGTATAAAAATTAAATGGCACGTTGGTAATAGCATAGGAATCAGGCAATGAATTAAGTTTCGCAGCGACACTGACAGTTTTCCCACTACCAGCGCTGCCGACCAACATCACTGGCTTCTCTTTAGCTATTAGCATGTCCATAAAGAACCTGATACGAGTTGTTTCCGATGTCGATACTAGGCAAGCCTGGAAAAAAAAAACAAATGATTTTCATCACACTTTTTAAACTTACACGATTTCCGTCCATCATTATATGATTTATATGATTATCTTTAACGCCATCTAGACCAGGGAGGCTACCGCGGTTGTATCGAGCGGGGTTTTCAATTTTAAAATCGCGCATCCATGGCCGTCAGCCGTCGATATGAAGATTTTCTGTCAAAATCTTCAATTCAATTCATTCTGTCGGTGTTTCATTCATTTAATTTGGCTTCGGCATCGGTATTAGTAATCGACGCGTCGATTTGAAATTTTCGCGGTGCGAAATTCGGCCAAATGAATTCGATTCCGCTGCCGACGGAACATCCGCGGTAGCCTCCGGGTGTCTTAAAATGATTTTCACTCCTACTGTAGATCTTTTTAACTCCTTTTCAACTTCTAATTAGTCTTGCCCGCTAAGATACCTTTCATACTATAGGCACTCAGTTGAAAGAGCACAGGACAATTAAAGAAGAAGCAATTACCTGTAACGGTAAATCGGGATCCAACTCAAAGTTCTCCACTTTCTCAGACCAAGGCAACATTTTCTTAGTCTCGGGATCAATGAAGAAACTGAAAACGTTCCCAGTTGCCGGGAACTTGATCTGCTTGAACTCATTACAGAACCACTTGCTGAACTCGTTTCGCCAGTCAACCAGTTGATCTTGGAATAGACCGGATCCAAAACCCCATATAATCGAAAATACAAAATAGGTTTCGTACCTAAAGGGACGAAGAAATAAAAGGGTTTAGTAAATCTATTATGTGGTAAGTTTAACAAGTAGATAATTATAAGTCCTATCAAACCATTTGGACATTCTTCAATAAAATTGTTCAATGTGCCTCAACATCTGCACATTGGACGACCTTAACCAGGCTAATAAATGGTGCTGTCGCTATCGCTAACCATGGTCGGAGAAGATCTGATTTTTTAACACGATAAGAAGAAGTTAAGTTGCAGAACTCCTCACCATTCTTTTGGACAATCTGACGGCAATAACGTCTTATTCAAGAAACACTCTAGCAAATAGGTGGTCAGTTGTATCTGCTGCAGTTCCGTCAATGGCGTAATTCGTTTATATTTCTTACAGGACTCAAGCAGAGAGGGTATGTATTTGTCGAACATTACTGTTAACATTGCTTTTTCTGATTCGTCGTCACGGGTTGTATCTATCCATGATGCTACATAACTAGAAATAAAAGTCAACTTTAGTCCAAAGATTTTATAATAGGTGGTCAGGTCACAAAGTTTTCATTAAATAACACTTACGGATTCCATCCCAAATCCTGAGGGTTGATGTAGAGGATACCAGCCCTTGATACTGTAGCCGGTGTTGCTGTTCGAAGGTTAGAAATCTCAAAGAGCAGTCTCATGCATTTTGTTAGAGCAATACGTTCGTTACTCGCCAACGTTAACACCTTTAATAACGATAAATCAAATAATCTAAGAATTATTATAACACAATGTGTTAAACTCCTAAACTTATCTTAAAAAACCGGGCAAGTGCGACACTCGCGCACGAAGGGTTCCGTACCACTATGACATTTGGGTACGGAACCCTAAAATGATTTACATCCAATTTTTAAATTTGATAGGAAAATGTGAAATATTTAGCTTCGATCCTTACTCCCTTCATACGACCACACTACTCAAAAAAAAAAAGAAAAAAAAAAACTTTGGCACAAAGAAAATCTGAAACTTATAAGAAACTCTTTGGTAAGTGAAGGCAGACTGGTATATTTGACAGACAGGGCGGCCATTTTGAATTCCACGACCTACTCGATTCCCTTGTAGTTTTTGAAACACGTTTGTTGTATGGGAGCCCCTCTTAAATATTTGTTTTATTTTGTTTTTAGTATTTGTTGTTGTAGCGGCAACCGAAATACATCTTCTGTAAAAATTTCAACCGTCTAGCTATTACGGTTCATGAGATACAGCCTGGTGACAGACGGACGGACGGACGGACAGACAGACAGACAGACAGACAGACAGACAGACAGACAGCGAAGTCTCAGTAATAGGGTCCCGTTTTTACCCTTTGGGTACGGAACCCTAAAAATGGAACATTTCATAGTAGTTATATCAAATATCTCAAATATATCTAGTTATATAAAAACTTGCCTTATTGTCGTCCATTAAAGTATTCAAGCTCTCAATCCACATTGGGTCGATATCTCCATCCAGGACAATCCACTTAGGCCCATCCCCCGGCATATTAGCCATATCTCTCATAATAGTTGAAAAAAGGCCATCTTTCCACTCTCGAGTTGCCGGATTGATGATTCCGAACAACTCATCGTTAGTCACGGCCTTGGGATCCAAGTCGTTGTAATAAGGTTTCAATTTTAGCATATGATAACATTTGTTGAGACATTGCCAGACCATCGATTTACCCGTACCAGCGAAACCGATGATGAATACGGAATGTCGTACAGCAAACAGCTCGACCAATTGCACCATCTAAAGATAGAAGACTGTTATATTTTCGAACACATAAAGAAAAGCTGCTAAACGAAATTCACTTGCCTTTAAAATAAATCCAGGCTCAGGTTGAAGTTTCATAGAAACAGCGGCGTCAACCAAACTCTTTTCGAAATCAAAGTCCCGTTTTCTAGGAACATCGAGCGCAGGGAATAGATCCCCGATCAATCCCATGAATACCGGCATGTCGTCCGTAACGATTTTGGGAATATTAAAATCTCGAAGGGCTCTCATAAGTACTTGATCTTCTGGCCTGAGACGATCACCTCTCTACAATGTTACAGAAGTCTTTTAAGATCATAGTTAAAGAAAAAAGCCCTAATAAAATAGACATCTGACCTTCAAAGAACCGGCAACTACAAGCACAGATTTAATTGCCCTCAATCCCCAATCATAATGGTCTTGTTTGGATAGCAACTCTTTACACAGCGTGTAGAGTGTGATGAACTTTCGCGCCAAAAGTCTGGCTTCTTGGAAACCTTCGGCCACCAACATGATTTCGCAAATCAACTCGAAATCTGGGACTACCATAGCACAAGGCCTATGGAAGAAAACATTTCGATATTAAATTGGATATCTTTTCATAAATATATTTTAATACTTACTGCACCAATTATTTAACTAGATATTGATTGGGTATTTACCTAAATAGAGCCTTCAAATTCTCAGGCAGCTCAGTTCGACCGGCATATCCGGGGTTCATCGTGATGAACATACCAACAGTCGGTATAAGAGTTATGAACTCTCCCATGAAATCGAATTTCTTCTTTTTGGTTTTAATTGCGTCGAGCACACTTTTTACTTGTACTGACACTACCGAGAGTACTTCCACTGAGATTCGATTAAATTCGTCGAAGCAACCCCATGCACCAGTTTGAGCCAACCCTAAAACGGTGGATGATAACTTGATTAGACATAACACCTGATTAATTGAAAAAACCTTCATACTACCAAATGCATCTACCTTTATAGATGTTTCCACAAGACTTGTAGTCCATTTGTTCTGAGCAGTTAAATACATACACCATAATACCGAGTGCCCTGCCCAGATCTTTCGTCGTTTCAGTCTTCCCTGTACCAGCGGGCCCAGCCGGTGCACCACCCATTATTAAATGCAGACTCTATAAAACAACATTCCAAAGTGAATCTACAAGCACAAACTATTTAAAAATGTTATTGACAAGGTGTTTTGTACCTGTGTCAAAGTAATGTAACACCGATCAGTTAGCGGCGTGATTACAAGACGAGGAGTGTTTCCCAAATACTCGTAATCGTAAAGGAACTGAGCATCGCAAATATTTGCGAAACAATTACCCAATGGGATGTCCCAACGATGTCTGAAAAGGGCAAAAAGAATATAAAAACTGAAACGCCAAAAAACTCAAACATATAAAAAATATTGATTTTATTTCAGATTACCTAAGCTGACTCTGCCATTGGAAAGCATTAGAAGTCTCGACTTTAGCTACAATCAATTTAGCTACGACATCTCTCGAATGGACGTCAATAGTGCAAATGGTCATAATTTTCTGTCGGTCTCCAACTGTTAAATCTCCCAACAGCAACACGATCAATGAATTCAGTTGCGCGATTTGCTTCTTTTGATAGTCTTTCAGAGCGTTTTCATAACCTTCCTCTAGCTTCTCAAAAGCTTGATTAGTTTCAGTGGTCCACCAGATTTGGGTTCCGACTAAAGCAGGTTGTGCAGGCCAATCGAATACCCACTCGTCTCGAGGTTTGTCTTCATATGATTTCACACTATGTTCGAAAATATCTCGAAGTGTGTATCTCATGCAATCAGTAACACGGTTTAACCATAGTTCCACCTAAAATTGCAAAACATAGCATGTAAATTGTCGAATTGAACAAATAAATATAAAGTACATAGAATATAGATCACCTTTCCAGAACAATCACAACAAGGTGCCTTAAAGGGCACGTGTTCTTCGTTTTCTTTGGATATCATCTCAAAGGCATGCTTGCTACCTGATTTAGGAAACACTAATTTGGCAAGATTGTCGTACAATTTCGTCAAGTGACGACATACAGCTGGTGGATTGTTTCCGTTAGACAGAATATCTAAAAATATTAAATAAATACAATTTTCATGTTCAAAATAAACCGTTGGTTGGATGTCATCTGAAAATTATTAATATATTACCCAGCAAATCGGCCGAAGATACGAAGTAAAATCGAGGGTACGCGAGACGCTTTGTTTCTAAATAGTCATTAAGTGCCTTCTCGCATAAATTAAGTGATTTCATCAATTCTTCCAATTTATCTAGAAGTCCAGGCTTATTGGTTGCTTGAATAACGTTAGGAGTAGCTCCAATATCTTTTAACAATTCCTGTAACAAATAATTTGGAATTTATTGCTTCCATTTGGCTCATTTACAATCAATTTGGCCAATTATACAAACCTTAAAAGTCTTGTCAATATTATCGAATCTCTTCGAATCTTCAGGCAACTGCGATCTTATATCGTCAGAGCCAACGAAGATGCTCTCCAAATATTGCCACTTCCTCTGTACCTCGAACCAGATCGCGATCACTGCGTCTGCTGTGCCTAGCTTCCTCTGCCATTCTGACACTTCTGTTTCATAGAATCCGACAAACTTAGATGACATCATGTTTTGTACTTGATTCTAGAAAAAATATTATTTTTGTTGTGAGGATATGACCAAAAATATGATTAGACTATTAAAATAAAAAATATATATAATACTAGCTGCGCCCCGCGGTTTCACCCGCGTAAGTCCCGATCCTGATCCCGCGGGATTTACGGGATCAAAAGTAGCCTATGTCCTTCTCCGAGGTCCTATTTATCTCTATACCAAAATTCATTAATATCAGTTCAGCGGTTTAGGCGTGAAAGCGTAACAGACAGACAGAGTAACTTTCGCATTTATAATATTAGTAAGATAGAGTAGAACCTGATTATCTTCAAGAGTTTCAACAAGTTCCTCGCTTGCCCTTGGCAACTTAATACCAGTTCTATCGTGCGGCACATAATCGAATTCCATTATAGCCCAAGTAGCTTCCAATTCTCTAAAAGAGAAGCAGTTTTAATTAATCTAGTTCACAAAATAAATGCGATTAGCTAAATTTTGGTTATTTACTTGAGAGTCTTTTCCATAGCAGATTCTTTAACCGATTTATCGACAATCGTCTTTACTTCTTCTTCAAACTTATGCAGATTCAGTGACATTAAATCAGCTAGCGTTGTATCATCATCAATATGAAATTTAACCTAAAATAGATCGGTCCGCTATAATTTTACAATAATATAATTTCGTTCAACAATACACAATTTGAGTCTTCGTGTAGGTATAATTGATACTTACATATTTACTTACGGTTCTATATCTTTAGTGACATCTAATAAATAATTATTTACACATAAATAGGTACATATTTACAGCAAACTACGATCTTTCACTACAGTATGAATTCTGATAATATCAAAACACGATCGGATATTCTATGTTGTGACATTCTTCTGTCCATCGGTTTCAATTGTAAGCCCTTCTCTCTCATTTCTTGCATCGAATAGGACCTATTTAACTTTCTAAACTTGCTGTTAGAAGCTACTATTTGCTCGTTGAACTTTGGTCTCCTGTAGTCTTTCAGTTGCAAAAACTTATATTCCTTCTCGACTCCGTTAGACACATTATCTTCAATCAATTCAGAAGCAAGATTTTCTAAAGATTTAAAATCTTCAATGATTTCTTCGAAAGACATTTGTTTCGACGGATATTTCAGAGGTATTGGTGAGTAGTGTTTCGAATCGATGGAATGGAGGTGCGAATGAAGTGATTTCTAGGTGAACATTGCGAACAAAATTAATGATAACAAAATATCTAAGTATTACGAAATATAATAAAAGCAATTGATAGCGATTGAACAGAAAATTGAGTTTTATTTTATATAAGCATCGCGAAAACCAAAGAAAAATTTATTACGACATATATGAAAATCTTATTCAATGCAACTTATTTTCGAGGCATAATAGGCATTCAAATGAAGAAATTAAAGGTATTTTGATGTAATACCTTAGTAGCCATCATTAACTCAACCCAATGTCTGTCTTTGATCGCTGGATTCTGAAGATCAGTTACGGCTCTCAAAGATGTCATCAAGTTCTTTATAGTCATTTCAATCGCTGTGTATGGCTCCCTGAAATAAATTCGGATAATTTATAAATCAAATGTAAATAATATTCAAGTAAAGTACCTATACCTACCTATATCATTTAAACGTTGTTTGCTAATTTTCCTTACCAAACTCTCATATCTTTATCAAGTTGTCTGAGATCTTTAGTAAACCGCTTGCATTCTTGGTCCATGCCATCGGCATCGATTTTCTTCCATGGCGATTTCTTCCAGAACTCAATAGTTCCCATCACCAAATAATAGTAATCCCATAGCGTCTGTAAAAATATAGGTAATATAACCATAACTTAATTGTGTCATATATTTTTTTAAACTTCTTAAACAAACCAGACCTTGATAAGTCTCAATTCACGTCGGCATGCCTTCAGATTCTTCTCATCGGGTGGTTGGATGTCAAACAAACCACATGATTTTTTCAATGTTTCAACTATCTCTTCAAAACCGATAAGCTCTTGATGTACTTTGTCTATTTGTCTGTACGGTTCATTGGACGACTCGAGGAACATCTAGTTGAAAAAGAACAGTACCAATTTTAAAAGTTAGCTCAAGTTTGACTTTTCCAGCATTGAGTTTTAAAATTTTTCTAGCTAACACAATCACCTCTTTATATTTGAACTGATCACGATACATAGTGGCCCTCAGATTAATGAGAGCGACTCGTTTAGCAATAAGCGCTGCTTGCGCGGCCTGTAGAGGAGCTACATTATTCTTCATCACTGTCGCTAATTTTACTAGATTTCTCCACTTCTCAGGTAAGACATCCAACTGATTTTAGGAAAATAAAATTAGTTATAAGGTTAATAGGTTAGCATATACATTATTTTCATTAATAATTGTTTTAATTTAGATATAATTCTTTAAGCGGTTTCAAACTAGGCTTTAAAACTATATCGGCAGACAAAACCTTACATTTAGACCGTCACCTTGCAACGGCGCGGGCGCTTCGGCGAAAAACAAGAATGTATAAAACGCTAGTCTGAAACCGCTCTAAGATTGCTCTTACCAACGTATGGGCAGAATATTGATGATCTTCCTGTGATGGCAGTTAATCCAAAAGAAAGCACAAAGAGAAATAACAATATTTATGATCCGGTGAGCATTTGCTTAGTTAACTACGACTACTATCTACCCACTTTTACTCATGATATGTCTTTCGAATTCGATAGTATATTATCGATATTACCACTTATTGGATGACTACCATACCAAGATGCAACTTTATGTGGGGTAACGCACATTTTATAACCATCCTTACGTTTTTTGTGCAATGTGAAAACATAGACACAATATAAACCATATTATCTAGACGTAGACGTGATAAAAAAGTAGAGTTGCAACATTCGTGAGGATTTTCCCCTTTGTTCTTTTTGGTACTATATTAATGGTCGAAGTCCAGCGGATCCCAGGCTCTCGAGAAGGATGCAACTGGGAACATAGCTCGGATGATGATGATGATGATTAATGGCCCAATTGGATTTCTTTTATTCATATTTAAGTATTTACCTATTTAGTAAATAGATTGCGAGTACTTACCTGTTCATAAGTTTCTTCAGGGAAATCAACACCATACTCTCTTAGTACATCGATAATATCTCTAAGTGGTTCGAACATATGCTCAGTATCAGCATCTATTTTTGCTTTAACTTCGTTAAGCACTTTCATCACTTTAAGTAAGCCTTCGTAATCATCGTCGCCTAACTCAACTGATAGCTCTTTTGTTGCGTATGCGATAAATGTTTCTAGATCATCGAGACTGGAAATGATTACAATAGAACATCAATTATTTTGATCATGATTGAATGCTGGACAATTTTAGGTAATTGTATTGTTTAGCCTTTCCTTCCATTCGCACGCCTTCACGACACCTCTAACGCGTGCGCCTAGTCCTACCGCCCGTACATGACTGACTAGTCAATACACTTCCTAGTTAATACACTGTCCACTAGTCAATACCTTTCCTAGCCAATACACTACAGTAATTGTAAAGAAATATCAATAATATTTTTTTAACTAAAACAACAGGCGACAAAATATGAAAATAATTATTACGTATTCTTACCTCTTTTTCACATGTTCTTTCAAATTTTCTTTAAACAGATTGCTCCATTTACAAATAATATTCATTATCGCTTGATTCAGTCGTTTTAAATCAAGCTTCAGCCATCCATTACACAAATAATTGCCAGGTAAAGCTGCCACTTCGTCGTACATTGCATTGTATTTATCAATCTAGAGCACACATGCAATATTACAATAAAAAAATATGCAAGTGTGTGTCGTAGTGTAGACAGACAGACGGACATGAGGACAATAAAAATAATAATAATAATAAATTTATTTCCAAATTAATAAATAATAATAATAATAATAAATAATAAATAATAATAAATTTATTTCCAAATTAATGTGTACAAATTAACTTAAGTCAAATTTTGATTTAAATCTAAATTACACAAATGCCTGAACTAGGAAAATCCTGTATCTCAGGCGAGAATGGCAGACTATAGAAACTAAAATTATCACTTATAATTAGAAACAAATTGAAACTTACTAAATACTATTGGTATGTCCAAGTATAGGTAATAATTGGATAAAATATATAAATTAAATATAAGTAGAGAGAAGGAGAGTAAATAAAACATTGGAGTAAATAAAACTAGTTCACCATCAATTACTATTAAGTTTACAATAACCGATCATAACATGACCTATTACCCTGAAATTCTAAATACCTAAACCTAATACATTCGCACTATTAAAACTCAACAAAGTAGTCTCAGCAATATTGACTTTGACCTACATTAACACTCAGTTGATTCATACTATTGTATAATATACCTAAAAAGAGAATGATATTTATTATTATCGTGAAGTGCCACCATAATCGATAGAATTGATGTATCTTCTCTCCGCAATTATTTTCGCGGGACAGTCAATAGCTCCTGTGCTATGATCACATGGCTTTTTGAAGCGCAAGCAGGTAGCGCATCTCGCCTCTGTTGTAGTCTGGCATTCTTTTGTAGAGTGACCTAAATTGCCACAGTGGCCGCAAGTGTAGGCCACCTCACGACATGACTTGGCTGCGTGACCATATTGCTGACACTTGTAACATCTTGTGACCAGAGTAAAGTCTCTCACAGGACACGATGACCAATTAATGAAGACTCTATCATTAGTTATTAGGGCTTTGCGTACAGCGGCAGACACTTCTATGACATAATTACATGTTTCGGCATCCCTTTTTCCAGATTTATGGCTCAACTTAACTAAGTTCAAAAACGAGTCGAGGCTGCAGGAGTCCTGAAGTTTGTCGGCTAAATTTTGATGGTACAGACAGGCGAAAACTTCTTTTTCCGGCATTGATGTGGGCACTCCAATAACTACCACTCTAGGTTTACGCTTATGAGGTTCGTCGATCGTGAGGCCGGAGTCTGTTAACTGCACTGATTTTTTTAATTTCTCGGCGTCGTCTTTAGTGTCTGTACATATGATAACGCCTCCGTTCTTTGTCTTGCGTACACCTCTTACGTGCAGCTTCATTTTCTCTGGGCAGATGATTTTTTGCACAAGAGATTTCGTCTCCTCGCTTGATTGCAATTTGTCATTGGGATAAATGGCCACTGAACTTAAATTTATCGGCTGGATGTAATTATTGGTACCCTTTTTAACCATGTCTGCAAAGGAAGTCCCTGTAGACGGTTTTGACGACTCTTCGATGGTCTGCTTGAGGTCTTGAAGTCGCTCGGATAGGTCAAGTTTGTCTTTGAGATTCTTGTTAGTAGAGTGCACTTTGACAATTTTTGCTTTGAGGGCTTGGTATTGCACAGCCATCTGCGATGTACCGTGACCCACTCTTCGACATAGAGCACTGATTCGCAATTTCTGGTCGCTGTTTAGTTTCCCTTCTGTTGCGATGGTGCACACTTCATTCAGGTACTGCTCAATGGATGACATCCAGTTCTGTATCTCCGGTGTTGGTATCCCTTCAAACACATCGTTTTCTTGGGTCGGATCTTCAGAGCGAGGAGTTGTTCCGGGCGCACGAGTTGGCGTAGCTTGGGTGCAAGACGTCAAACCACCTCGGTTTAACGGACTATTTGCCATATTAATTTAGATAATAAGTTATCTAAATAATAGATAATAGTCATTTCCGCTGTAACTTTACCTAATACTTAGTCATACCTACACGTATGACATAGTTACGTTTACGTACGAATAACGGTGAAACGAGGTCACAATTCAGCAAATGATTATTTAATAATTTTAATAATTACACGACACGTCTGTTCACAATGAAAGATCAAAGTTATAAAAAGGTTTCTTGTTGACTACGAAATCCTACAAATCGCCTAATAAGGGTTCAGCAATACACATAATGTTCAACAATAGCACAAAATACATAATAGTACAAATTACCTCTTTTTGATAAGCTTCCAGTTTAGGTTTCATCTCTGGAGGATCAGACCCATTCTCGAACTTGTATTTGTCGAATTCTTCTGGAGATATTATACGTCCGTATTTCAGAAAACCAGCTAATACTTCTTGCCTATCTTCCATCCATAGATGAGTATATTTTTCATATTTCTAATAGAAAAACACTCACAATTTAAAGCAAAGCAAAAAAAACAAATAATTTTAGGCGTTTGTTAATGTTTTTACACATTATAACTTACCGTACAATACTGCGCTATTTCGTTAATACTGTTTTCAACTCTCTGTGATATTTCATGATACAAATCTATCATTGCATCTTCTTCAACTAGATCATCTGTAACGACAATCAAATTAAGAACGCCAATAAATTAACAAATATTATTCAATACCTACACAAAAAAAACATTAGAAATACATTTGTAATAAAATTATGATATTACCTTCATAAGATGTTATAGGAACTATAGGATCGATCCTCGGGAAAAGCGTAGTTTGTAGGAACATGTCTTTCATCATTTCACAAAGGGTATCGTACAAGCCTCCTTCTTCACTTAGATCCAGTGACGGAGAGAAAAAGATATCTATAATAAATAATATGAGAAATAGTTTCTGCATTAGTAATTTATAACTTACAAGTTGCGTTCTGCGGTTTCACCCGTCCCGAGTCCCGATCTCGTGGAAATATCGGAATCAAAAGTGGCCTATGTTACTCCTCGATAATGTAGCTTTCTATTGATGAAATAATGTTTTGATCCCGATATTCTCACGGAATCGTGACTTACAAGGATCAAACAGCGGGTCGCAGCAAGTATAGTATAGAAGTATAGATATCAACTTATGACATCGTTGTATAAAAATCTGCACTCACCCGGATCCTTCAATTCAGCTATAATTTCCAAAAAGGCAATATTTGGTCCAGTCTCCAAATTCGTTTGTACTTCGAAGAGATTTAGACTTGTTTGTACTGCTTTCATTATTTGCTTTGATACCTTAACAATAAAAAATATACGTAGATTTACATTAAACCAACTCCAAGATTTTATTGTTATGTAGGTGATGTCTTTTCATTTGTTATAAAATTATTTATTAACTAAGAAAAAATGAGTGCGTCTTACAAGTGAATCGACGTAATGCACATAAGCAGGCCATCTTTCCGCCCGGAAAGCTTCTTCCTCCATTTCAAGCCTTTCAGCTTCGATATCGGCCAGTTCTTCTGGATCATCTACCACTTCCTCCTCTTCCGCTGGAGAGTCAACTTCTTCACCTGTTTCAAGGTTCAGTCAATTAAATTGTCGTCATGTAACTTTTTGTCACTTACCGACTTAAATATTTCATAACTTTTAGTTAGTTGATACAAACCTGCATCTCTCCTTTCTTGACGTTCCTTCTTCTCGGCTGCTTTAGCTTCTCTCTTTAACCTCCTAACCGCTCTTCGTTCCATCTTAATCGCTTCTGCTTCAGCTTTCTCCCTATCTCTCTCTTCTTTAGCTAATCGTTTTTCCTCTTTAAGCGCTAATATTGCGGCTAATTTTGCGGCTCGTGCCGCTTTCTCATCATCATCAAGTGTCGCTTCATCGACTTCTTCTAACTCTTCCTCTGCCTCCTCTTCTTCTACATCGTCTTTTATATTGAAAAATAGTTTGTAGTTATCTTTTAAAATGTCTTCGAACTCCGCGTGACTGTCTAAGATTTGGTTTCGTCTGTAAATAGAATAATGCAAGAAAACAAGCTTTAAACAAAATTAACTATTATTAAAATTATTGACTAATATAACAGTCGAAATGTCGAGGTAAGAAAATAAACAAAAATACACAATTAAGACCCGGTAAAATGTAACTATGTTATGAAATCGTGTGAATTTAAAAAGTTGAACTAAATCAATATTTATAAACTGGTTATAGTAAGACTAGAGTTCAAAAATAAAAGGTTTTTTTTTTCAATTTAAACGGCTATCTTTTAATTTAAACTTAAATGTAGGTAACAAACCAACTGGAGATGCGTTTTATACTCATTATCATCGCTAATGAAATGTTTGTAAATAAAACACTTGCAAAATTCTTACCTTTTGCTAAATCTGGAATGCCTCTCATTGACTGCTAAAAGTTCCTTTTTGTCCGGGTTCGTTTTTCTGTTATGAAGAGGAATATCCCCCCATGCCGCAATATTAGATAAACCTCTCTTAACATTATTCTGTGCAGTTAAAACTCGCTCTTGTAATGTGTTTATAGCCGCATATACTTCAGCCATCCATTCTGTAACTAGTATCATAAAAATACTATTATAATATTACTGCAGACCATTAAATAGTTATTAATGCTCCCATCATCATAATTACTCGAAGAAGGAAAATTCAAAGTAAGTTATTCGAGTAAATACGTCTTTCAGCCATGTTGGTTTAAATAACGCTACTATGCTGAAGGATGCATTTTACTGTTTAGTATGTAGGTACCCTTTTGGAACATTTAACTTACAGTCATCATTCCAAGTAAGTTCTTCGACTCCACGGCCTAATAGTTGGTCAATAGCTGATATTTCCTTTTCAATTAGAGCCACTTCAGTCTCATGACTTCCTTCACGAATAGCATTGTACCAAGCGATAGCGCGATTTAGACGATTCATGTCATACTGTAACTTTTCATTTCTTGCATAAAGTTCTAGCCCATCCGCTGGAATTCCTTGCTTGTCCAAATATTTCATGTAACGTATTTCACGTAATAACATTACAAGCTGCAAAAATCACAACTATCATTTTCTAAAATTCAAATGTCATCAAGATAAAATACAATGTTAAAATCACAAATATAAATAATACAGTTCTTTATCGGTACTAAATATTCTAAAATTAATCGTAAACCCAACCTAAATTCAAGCAACCAAATACCTACCTCAGGGCTAAAATTATTTCTGACAAAAGGTGGGTCTCTATAAATGAGGTTCTTTGCCAAATGCAGTTTGCAAGTCGGCGGCACGGTAACGCACCACGCCTTGAATTGTTTGTCTTCCAACACATTTAGATATCCAAGCATTTCATTGTGTTTCTGTTTCATGTATGTGGCATATTCTGTCTCTATTATTCTAGAAAAGGAAAAATAAGAATATAACATTTCGGAATCAGAACTGATGTTTAGTTGTACTATTTTAAATTTAGTTTAATAATTTGCACGTCAATTCTTCGATAAAATATGTAGGTAACTAAAATTGTACCATTTTGTACCATGTGTCTAAGCAAAATTGTATATATTTTTTTATAATAATACTCAATCAAGCTCAAAATTAAAATAATATTAGTAAGTATCATTCATTACTTACGGATCTTCGAATATAATAAAGTCTTCCATAGGCGCTTGTATTCTGCGTCTCAACTTGTGAATCCACCACAACATTCCAGCAACAGGTGGCAAGTACGGATCCACCATCGGCCTTTCTGGTCCTTTCGTCAATTTCTACAAAACCATTTTAAATCATATCTATATTAAAAAACTCAGTCATTTTTGATAAAACATTGTTTAATATAGTTTCGTGTTTGACAACAGCTACATAATTTTTAATTCTGTTTTCTCAATTTACTTTGTTACTAAGTCCAAAATCAACAAGTTATGTGACTTTAAGTTCGGGACTCACCGATATTTCTTCATCAAATATCTCTTTAACGGCATCCAGATTAGAATGCATCATGTCAAGCAAACGAGGTAATTTTGGTTTCAGTTCAGCTTTTATGATCGGCCGATGGAACAAATCGCCTACTATTTGGAAAAACTGGAACAATTATTCACATCATTATACAGGATTCTACTTACTTACTCGTTAACTAACGACACTGACGGCCTACGGAAGGCCGTAAAGAATGCATTATCTCGGTCATTTAACGTCAGTGAAACTGTGCCAAAAGATACTGTTGTCACTAATTAGAAACCCGGCCAAGTGCGAAACTCGCTCACGAAGGGTCCCGTACCACCATCACAATTGGATACGGAACCCTAAAATGGTTTACAACAACCAATTTTTTAATTTTATAGGAAAATATGAAATATTTATCTTCGATTCTTACTCCCATCAAACGACCGAATCACTCAAAAGAAAAAAAACCTTGGCACAAAGAAAATCTGAAACATAAAAGAAACTCTTTGGTAAGTAAGGCAGACTGGTAAATTTGACAGATAGGGCAGCCATTTTGAATTCCAAGACCAACTCGATTTGTCCTGACCAAGTCCTGTCCTTGTTCCTGTCCTGACTCCTTGTTATTTTTAAAACACGTTTGTTGTATGGGAGCCCCTTTTAAATAATTGTTTTATTTTGTTTTTAGTATTTGTTGTTGTAGCGGCAACCGAAATACATCTTCTGTAAAAATTTCAACCTTCTAGCTATTACTGTTCATGAGATACGGCCTGGTGACAGACGGACAGACGGACAGACGGACAGACGGACAGACGGACGGACAGACAGCGAAGTCTCAGTAATAGGGTCCTGTTTTTACCCTTTGGGTACGGAACCCTAAAAATGAATTCCATTGCTTAGACTCCTTTGAGGTTCAAAAATCAGAGGATGTCCTCCTTCTTGTATCATGAGACTAGTACCCCAGCAGTTTCACCACCCACAGCACCCGCATAACGTCCCGATCTCGTGGGAATATTGGGATAAAAAACCAAGCTTCCAACTAACTATCTCCGACCCGAGTTCCTTCGCAATCGGTTTTTACGTGAAGGACCAATAAACATAAAAACTTGGATAACGTACGATAAGTAGGTATTATTTATCTGTCAACCTATCTGTAGAAAGTGCCAATCGAGAATTTTATTACCTTGAAGAAATGCTCCAAATTATGGCACTCGTCAAGACCCTGTGAGAATAAAGAGGCTAATCTTCGATCCACGTCATCCAACGCTGCCATGTGTCTCTTATAATCAGGGAGGAAAGTCTCGTCTTCTGGATCAGCTGGATCGTAACTTATGTTTCCTAGGATTTGGTAGGTCAGCGTGTATTCTTCTAACACCTGCAATAACGGAGAGAATGGCTCTTGTGTATTTCATATGAATTTTTTAATCTCTAATTTAATTATGTTCTTTGGGTATCGCATGTCGTTCTTTTACGGTTAAAATACCTTTAAAGACTTTTCTTTTAAACTGAAACTGAATTTCAAATGTTGACATTTTTTGGTAACCCATGTTATTGTCAGGTCAATTCACATTAATATAATGTCAATAATAGTGTTAGTGGATATTTGCGGGCAATTTTTGTCATCAAGATAATGCAATAGTATCAAAAAGGTTTCTTGGAATTAAAATTACATTAAATACTAGCAGCTCCCCGCGGTTTCACCCGCATAAGTCCCGATCCCGTGGGAATATCGGGATCAAAAGTAGCCTATAGCCTTCCTCAATAAATGGACTATCCAACACCGAAAGAATTTTTCAAATCGGACCAGTGGTTCCTGAGATTAGCGCGTTCAAACAAACAAAAAAACAAACAAACAAACTCTTCCGCTTTATAATAGTAATAATAGATAGATAATAGAAATAGAAGATTAGATATACCAACACGCATGCATTCCGAACTCAAAGTCTTTCCTCTCAGGCCACAGAACTCCATTTTCTCCAACTTTAGTACTTCCACCGTAGCCTCGAGGATACCCTCGATCATTTTCAATCTCTGCATGTATACATTGAATCTCATGAAGACTCGGTTGAAATCGAACGCCCATCGGACCGGCAGTACTCCGCCGGGGAAAAACGTATGAACCTTGTCTCGATTCATTTCGTATGTATCTCTGATGGGGGATTAAATAATAGATAGATAAACGTCCTATTGTATCAAAGAATTTAATAAAATTAAATAAGACACACACAATCCTAAATCTAACGTGGCAATAGAAGTGCCTTAACGATCCGATTAATGGATAAGAAGGTCCTAGAAAACACAACAATACTTTCTTAGCGTGTAGGTACAAGTGGTTACCTACTTGCAAGTCAATATGGAATATAAATTACCTTAATTATTAATTAAGGTAATTCTTATTCCATCTAATTCTTAGTCCTCTAATTACCTTAGACTAAGAATATCGTCACCGATACGTAAAAATCACGAAAAAAAAACAGATCCCGAGTTTATTTTCCTTAAAAACTTACATGAAATGATGCAAATTATTAATAGCCTTTCTAATCTTGATGAGTTGTTCATCCGGTTCCCCTTGGAATATTGAAGCTGGATCGATGGAGTTTGTGCATTGTTGTATCAGTAGATTGCATACTTCACGGAGAAGAGCTGTAGAAATACACACATCAACACCGTCTAGGGATATTCAGAATTTCTCAATTTACTCGAAAATTGTGTTTACTAACAAGCAACATGTATATATTTTTGTAAAGCCTACTTATCAGACTATGATTTAGAATACAACAAAATTTTGTTTTATGCTTAAATATTTTTTTATTTAAAAAAACGCAAAAAGTGAAATCATGTTAAATTTAAGATAAAATGTCTATCTAAGGAAAAAAATAAAGTAAAACGAAATGATTAGGTTTTTTTATTTGACGTTAAAATTAGTAGTCGGTGAAACCACTCAAGATGTTAATCACGGCCCTGCAACGGTTTTTCATGCTTTGAATCAGGTTGTCAATATCTTGCTGCGGAATATTGTCCCAGGTCCTGCTAAGATGCAAAAAAAGTTGCTCTTCAGTCGCAACATTTGGAGGCAAATTCCTCAAAGCCCTTCTTTGAAGCATATCCCACGCGTGCTCTATGGGGTTTAGGTCTGGTGACTGCGCGGGCCAGTCTAAGACCGACACGTCGTGCTCCTCTAGCCAGCTGGTCACCACTCGCGCAGTGTGCGGACGGGCGTTGTCGTGCATGAGCGTGAAAACTTGGCCCATTTGCAGTCGATGGGGATAGATTATTGGTGCTAGCACCTGATTACGGTATTTTTCGGCAGTCATAGTGTTTCTGATCCAAACGAGGTCTGTTCTTCCACCAATACGAATTCCCGCCCAAACCATAATTGTTCCGCCATGGTATGGATGGACCTCCTGAGGGTGTTGCAAACGGTTGTCACGACCAGAAGCTCGCCATACGCGTACTCTACGTGAATCAGGATGAAATCCGAATCGGGACTCATCGGTAAACAACACTACCGACCACTCGATATCTTCCCAAGGCAAATGTTCTCTAGCCCACTGTAATCTTCGTCCACGATTTCCTCTGCGTAGTGCTAGAGTACGAAGCGGCCTGCGAGAATGAAGGTTAGCCTCGTGCAGTCTTCTCCTCACAGTTTGGTCACTGACAAGCACCTGGTGGTCTGACTGGAGCGTTTGAACCAACTGCATGGCCGTAACATTTGGTTGTCTTCTCGCGGCCACTTGCAAAAATCGGTCTTGTCTTTGGGTAGTTATCCGCTTTCCGCCTGGATGCCTTTCAGCCACTTCACCAGTAGCACGATAACGTGACCACAATCTTGATATCACGTTTTGTCTTGTTCCAATCTCCTCGGCAATACTCCGTTGAGTAGCCCCAGCTGGGAGCATTCCTACTGCCCTTAACATTTCGTTTCTTGTTAAATGACGCCGCTGCATGATGCACACAGTTGTATTAAATTGTAATTAATCAAAAAAAAATATTAAAACTTTAATTTGTTTAAACAAAATGCTTAAAACTGCGTTAAGTAAATTTAAACCTTCGAACTCGCTACAATAATTGCCGCGCTAATCTTATGTTTTTAATTAATTTTTTAAAATTCAAATTTGGAATCATACAATAAGGCCTACACAATAAGGTTCCATTAAAATATTTTTAAATCGGCCAGTATTTTTTAAGTTTAAGAACTTTATATAAAATATCCCTAGACGATGTTGATGTGTGTAGATAAATAGTGAAGGAAAACATCGTTAGAATACCCACAGCTTAGTTAGCTCCAGATGTATTGACCAGTTATTATATCTGGGCGAGCGACTAGGCTAGGAGGGTGGTAGGAGCAAGCCAACATTGTTGGCATTGCAGCGCTATTGAGGAAGCCGTCACTTATTTCTATGAAATTATTAATGAACTCAAAGAAAGACATATTCCATCCAAAATTGTTCGCCCTAACTCTTACCCCGCCTGGTTTTGGCTCTAATCAAATTACTCAAAGAGAAATCCAAATTTTTATCGAAGTACAATAAATACGGGAACAGATCTGACTTGGAGACATTTAAACTTCTACGAGATAGGGTAAGATCCCTGGAGAGTAGTTGTTATGATCGTTATATCTCATCGGTGGAGGGAAACATAGAGAGAGATCCCAAGCATTTTTGGAGCTTTGTAAAAAATCGACAAAAATCTAGCTGCATTCCTAATACTTTAAACTATAGTGGTCAGAACTTTTGCTATGGGACTGAAATATGTGATGCTTTTTCAGATTATTTTCTATCAACTTTTCTGGCTTCTTCCTCATCTGACCGATTGGGCGGAGACTCGATGCCGAATTGTGAGAGTCCTTCTATGTTCGATATTCATAGTGTTGTCATCGATAAGGCTGAGGTCTATAAATTGATTACGAAGTTGGATCCGTCGAAGTCGGCAGGGCCTGATCACTTGAGTCCCATCTTACTTAGAAATTGTGCTAAGTCGATTGCAATTCCCATATCTCTGCTATTTCAAAAATCAATTAATACTTGTATTTTTCCAAAACTGTGGAAATCGGCCTACATTTCCCCAATCCACAAGAAAGGATCTAGGCAAGATGTTTGTAATTACCGTCCTATCTCTAAGTTATGTATTGTAGCCAAAACCTTTGAAAAAATTGTATATAATCAAGTTTATCAAGCTCTTCATAACTCGTTTTCTCAGGCTCAACATGGATTTCTCAAGGGTCGGTCTACGGTGTCCAACTTGGTGATCTTAAATGAATACATAACATCGTCTATGAATAATAATAAGCAGGTTGATGTAGTTTTTACCGATTACAGTAAATGTTTCGACAGGATTGATCATCAACGGCTTGTTTTTAAATTACAATTATTGGGAATAAGAGGCGATTTATTGAGGTGGCTCAGCTCTTATATCGATAATCGGACACAAGCAGTTGTAGTCAGTAACTACATTTCTAGCTGGGTAACTATACCAAGTGGAGTCCCGCAAGGATCCCTTCTGGGACCCCTCCTTTTCCTAATTTTTGTTAACGATATAGAAGATTGTTTCCGTTATAGTCAACTGTTGTGCTTTGCGGACGATATGAAGATTTTTGCTGCTGTAGAGTCTTCTTCTGACGTAGCAAACTTACAATCTGACCTGGGGCGATTAGATGCTTATTGCCTTGAGAATAAGCTTGACTTGAACCCTTTAAAATGCTCTGTAGTTACTTTTTCGCGTAAGAGCCATCTCGTTATGCTCTAAAGGACCAGCATCTAGTCCATAATAATTCTGTTAAAGACCTCGGTGTCATACATGATTGTAAACTTGCCTTTGATGAGCATATTGAAAGTGTTACTGCCAGAGCGTTCAAATCATTGGGTTTTATAATGAGGAACTCTAAACATTTTAAGAGAGCTAAAACTTTGAAAATCTTGTACTGTACTTATGTCCGAAGTATACTAGAATATGCAACTCAAATATGGAATCCGCGTTACGACAAATAAATTTCTAGACTTGAGAAAGTTCAAATTAAATTTCTTAAATTTCTGTGTGGTCGTGTGGGTGTACCATACGATACATCGCAGTACGAGCAACTGTGTAGAAAATTTCATTTTCTCCCTTTGTCCAAGCGGCGTGAAATAGCAGATATGGTGTTTCTTATTAAGCTAACTTCGAATCGAATTGATTGTCCAAATCTTTTAAGTAGGATTAATTTGAGAGTTCCCTCGTTGCTAGCCACAAGATCATTCCAGCCAATTTATATATCCAGGGTGGGTACAAATTATGGTCAAAATACATACCTATGGCGGGCCTGTAGTAATTTCAATAGGCTGGTAGAGAGTATTGACAAAGATTTGGATTTGTTCAGTACCAGTGCTGAGACTGTGAGGCGGCGGTTAACTAAGCATTTCTTTGAGGGTGAATGATATGTATTTGTTTTTGTTATATTTTTGTTAAATTTCCTTTCTTTTTTTTTATAATCTTTTCGACGTCCTTGTGTTTTTGTGGGTGGTAAAGTCGTCAGCTCACTCCTTATTTTTAATTTAACATTTTATTGTTAGTCGTGAGATCCTATAATTGGCTTTCTATTGTTACACTATCTCTATTGTTTTATAATAGCTGTTGGATTTCCAAATAAATAAATAAATAAATAAATAGAATGGATTAAAAGTTGCTTCCGATGTAAAGATCATACATAAAGTTGAACAATAAGGTTCATTGACTATACTATACGATTTGAAGAAGTGAATGAATGAACTTTGAAATGTATGATATCAAGTCTTACGTATCAATTTCTCGACGTTACAGTAGTATCTCGAGTTGCCCCAAAGAAGCCCGATGCAGTGGAACATCGGTCTGATGAGGTACTTCCCGTCGAGGAAGTCCGTTCCCTCGACCGACTCGAAGTGGTACTGCAACGGCTTTTGGTATACGTAGATGTCACGGCATTCGACGATCGCTGGAATATTACATTTACCTCATAATTTGACGACTAAGGCTCGATTCGAACAAACTGGAAAAAATGAGCAAGGAATATGAATTCTTCGCATAAATCGTCTTTTGTTTGAGACAACGTCTGTCGGGTCAGCTAGTAAATAAATAAAAGAGCACTAACCAGCCACAACATTGGTCAGCATGGACTTGAAACAGCTGAGATAAACGCTCTTGGTGTCCTCGAGGTAATGCGCCATACGCTTGACGCGCGGGTCTCGAAGCTGCGAGTATATTCCCTCGAGGTTCTTGAGCCGCGCTGAGTAGAAATCTATATCCGCGCTCGGTAGCGGGAACTTTGTGCGTTTGAATGCTGAAATTGTCAGATATAGGATCTTCAAAACCTCTTACTTGACCAGACCCTCTAGACCTATTAACTATTAGCGTATTAGCGAGGTTGTCGTTAGCTCCTCTTCCGAGGAACGAGTGGTGAGCGGCTTCATTGCTCCGGTACCAGTCTGGACAATCTGGTAGTGCCATTTTGGGCACGATGCAGCTCACCTTTAAGAGGACCGAATCTAGCATTTGGGGACACGATTTGTCTAAAACAGATCCCTGACGGTTGCCCCTGGGGGTGGCCTGACGGTACAGCGGACCCCTCTCTTTATAACCCTTGCTGGTCACAGTTGGGGACGTCATAACATATATGCGTAGGTTTAGAGAACTGCGGGTCCCGTTAGGCCTATTAACTATCCGGTGCTGAATGACCAGCTGAGCCCCGCGGTTTCACCCGCGTAAGTCAATATCTCATTGGAATATTGGGATAAAAATTTGTATGCAAGTAAGTAAATCTTCGTTTTTTCGTATAATAGTGAGGCTCGCCCAGTGTTAGAGTTTTCAGGTCACCCTGAGGCCTCTAACTTGAACTATGACTGCTATCTGAGATAAGTGATCACGCAAAAAATACTTAACCGATTCCTAAGAAACTTGGTATGCAGATAGCTGGAAAACCCGCGGGGCTCAGCTAGTAATTTGGCACCGGATAGGTAATAAATAGATTTGATAAATATTATGTAAAGGTAAAAAACAAAACGTACTCACCAATATAAGAGTCCTCTTTAAGCAAATCGTGTACCTGCTGTGCCCACTTTATAATAGCACCCTCGACGTTCGTTTTCAGATATAAATCTACATCTTCGCCGTCGCTATTGACATTAACATTTGCTTCCATAAATATTTATATTCGTTATTCTATGAACCTACATATTACATTTAATGTCCTGATTGACCTATATATCAAAATAGAGCTGAAACCACTGATCCTATAGAGACATGAAATTTGGGGAGTGTGTTCTTTGTGGTGTGTTGGTATTCACAGATTAGATAAGTACAAGATATTATATCGACTAAGATAGGATTTTTTTAAAACCTGCGGGGTCGGGACTTCCACGGCTAAATCTTTGCCAATACTACTGTGCCGTCCACAAAAAAATTGGAAAATGGCAGGCTGAATATAGTTTTAAGCTTTCTGTTTCATTTTATTTTATATACTAACCTTTCTCTAAGCCTGGCTTCAGCATGATATATATTTTCAACCCCAGCCGGCATCGGTAGCATTACCTGACTCGACATGTCTCCTTTTAGCTGTAAGCAAAATTTTATGTAAGTACAGCTTAAATCTACTCTTAAAATTCGGCCTGGTGACAGACGGACAAACGACAGACAGCGGAATCTCAGTAATAGGGTTCCGGTTTAACCTTTGGGTAAAGAACCCTTAAAAAGAGCAATAATTGCTCTTTTGTAATGGCTTATGTGGCAACTGGCGTTTACCACGTTACGTCAAAACACCAAGGTATAGTTGCATAGTGCCTATCTTCTTTCATCTTTTCGTATAGTGGTGCGGCTCACCTGTTGTTAGAGTTGTCAGGTCGCCTTTAGGCCTCTAACTTGACCTATCGACTGCTATCTAAAATAACATAGTGCCTATGAAACTGAGTTATCCACTAGATAGATAAAACAGGTGATACCTGATGCATCAAGTTCCTGAGATCGTTGACGTGTTTCTTCATATCGTTTTGCACGATCTTCGGCCAGCCACGCTGGTTCTCAGGGTTGCAGAGCATCGGCCCGATCACCTCGTCCGCCATCACGCTCAGATCCATCAGGACATTGCCGGACATTTCGCCGATTGTTACCATCTACAAACCATCATACAATAATAGACCATTCACTATGTCTATACTAATATTATAAAGAGGTAACGTTGGTAACATTTATGTACCTATGTATTTTCCGGGTAATCTCTGAAACTGCTGGACCAATTTCAAAAACTCTTTCACCAAAATAGAAAGCTATATTATCGAGGAGTAACACAGTCTTTTGGTCCCCATATTCCCACGGGATCGGGTCTTATGCAGGTGAAGCCGCGGGCCTCTGCTAGTATTTTATATTACAAGCAGAGTCCCGCATTTTACCCGCGTAAGTCTTGATCCCGTGGGAAGTAGCATATGTTACTCGAAGTGGGAAGTAGTAAAAGAATTTTTGAAATCGGTCCGCTAGTTTCAGAGATTACCCCCAATATACACATACATACAAAACAACGTTACCTCTATATAGCATTAGCATAGAAGTATAGGTAAGTGTCCCGCTGACCAGACATCCGGAGGCGTACGCGTCGCGAATACCTGCGCGGAGGCTCCAGTTTAAGGCATGCGTGACGAACCATTTGCAAGATATGCCTCGCGACGTCTGGCTGTGTACACAAATGTTGCTAGCTAATTACCTTGCGGAAATTAGCCTGAGTAAGTTTCTCCTCATCATTCCTTAGGAAGTAGACCATCTTGCTTCGAGCTAGAGGCGGGAAAGTGAGGGAACAAGTCAGCAACCCCGCTGTGTTCATACGAAACACAATTATTTCGTACTTCGGCGTATCAAAGTATCTGTATAAAATATGCTGTAAAAAAACAAAATAAACATGTTTTTGATATCGCACTATAGTTTCGTGTAAGCCAGAACTAAATACCTAGACATCCGAAGATTTTATTGTTTAGTGTTACCCACAATTCAGGAAAAAATATGATTTTCCTTACAGAAATTCTACGGTTTGCTGTAGCTGTAGCTATGGGCTATGAATTGGAACAAAAAGCACTTTTTCTAAATATAAATCCTTCAAGTATTATTGTATCGAGTATGTAGTAATATTTAGATATTAAATGCAACAGTTTCATATACTAAATGCAATAGTTTCATACCCTTTCATCTCCAGTAATAAACTTGTTCCATTTATCAATCTTCTGTTTTAAAGTTTTTAATAAATATTCACTCATAAATTCGAGACGAGTATCAACATCGTCTCCTTTCTGAAATAAAAAAAATAACTTACAACCAATGCCAATTATAGTTGGGAAAAGATAGGGTACCTACGTATAAAGTAGGTACCTACGTATACTTGGAAGTTGGAGTACAACACCAAAGCTGTACTAATAATTTGTAATAGGTAATGAAATGAATTAGTACAATATCTTGTTATGGAAGGCAGGCAAAGGCCGCCTAATATAGTTAATTATATTGATTATCTATTGAGAGCCTTAACTCGTAACCAGACAGAAAAGCAACGTTGTTCATTATCTCGGTACTTACATCACCCATAATGACTTCACAGATGTACTAACAACAGATGTTATTCACTTTTTATTACACTACTGTAATATTCATCTTGGTTAACGATTAACCGAATATTTCTTTACAATAAGCCTAAGTTTCTATAACAACAAGATCACACACAATCACAATTACAATGTCTGAATGACAATAAACAAATCAAAAGTTGCTATGGCAACGAAAATTCTATTTTGAATTTAGAGCCAAAAGAAAAGCGGATGTGACGTATTACAAAAGCTTTATTGAAAGAAATAAAGCGTAGTCTTTTAAGCTTATGATTTCTGCGTTGAACTTTTTTACTTGGCCACTCACTGTCGTCGTGTAATGAGACCATAGTTTTTTGACAATAGTTATTTGTTACAAGGCTGCAAAGTTGGTTTTTGCAGCGAGTACTTGTATTGAAACCTGAGCTAGCGAAGCATCCTAGGATTGAACCACGAGCGCAAGCGAGTGGTTCAACTATATAGAATGCTGAGCGTCGCAAAGGTTTCAAAGGTACGAGATGCAAAAAACTTTGCTGCCGAGTGAAACACACAATTTTTCACGTCACTACAGCGAGGAAAACGCTAGATGCATTTTTCCGGTAGAAAACTCAATTCGGCATTATTTACCGCTTATTGTACCGTAAATAATAAAAATAAGCAAACAATCTCTAAATTGAATAATTCATGAAAAAACCTGCTTGATACTAATGATAATAAACAATAAATACTACATTGGCAATGTGCAACAGTACTTCGTGGTTCGATGCCATGAACAAAAAAAAAAGAAATGAGGTTCCGGTTAGCGCATTTTCAAAGGACTTATTCCTATATAAAAGTATCGAGAAGACAGATTCGAATTTTAAAATCTCTTTCCACGCTAGGGCGCAAAATGCGATTTTGCACGCAGAAATCAGCGTGCAAAACGATCCTTTCCGAGGTTGTGAGGTGAAAATGGGTTTTACCTTCACTGCCTGACGTCACTGTCAATGTCAGATTACGCGCGAAAAAACGACCGGTAAACAAAGCTTTTCGTATCGTTTGCTTCAATAAACATATTAAATTTACGTAGTTTAATAACAGTTTGGTGTTGAATTTATCAAGAATGGAAGGCTTCGATGATCCTGGAGTATTCTTTTCTGACAATTTTGGTGTAGAAGAGAATGAATCTCAAGATCAAGTCAACCTACAAGCAGTGAAGAAAAAGTTCAAAGAATTCATTCGTCAATTTCATTCCGGGAACTTCGATTATAAATACAGGTATAGTACCCCCCCACAATTATTCTCTTGTTACTATATTTTAACGTAATTTACGTGTGTAATTAATAAATTTTCAAACTCCTATATTTTGAGGTTATTATCTCGTTCTGTATTCAGGGACGCTCTGAAAAGAAATTACAATCTCCGGCACTACTGGGTCGAGATCAACATCGAAGACCTGTCAAGTTTCGATGAAGTATTAGCAGAGAAACTGTATAAGAAACCTACTGAACATTTACCGATACTTGAAGAGGCAGCTAAAGAGGTAAAGTTCTCTTTACAAGAGTACTTTCTAGTTTTGCTAGCTAATAAGCTTCCTAATGTAGATATAAATTATCTATCGAGAACAGACCCATTAATCTGAAACTGCATTTAGAATTCCAACAATACATTGTTTTGTTTTTGTACATTTTCTCTGGTCTTATTCACATATTTTCATATGTCGATTTTCTTATGTAAATATGTTTACAAATTGTGTTAGTCTAAGAGTAAAAAAACACTTAGCCTTGACAAAGTTATGGAGTCTGTAGTTGAAGTCAAACATTTGAAAACTACTTCTTGATGTTTACTCATATGTAATTATTGTATAGCTCGCAGATGAGCTGACGGCACCAAGACCCGAAGGTGAAGAAAAAGTGGAAGATGTACAGGTCCTGCTCTCTTCTGATGCCCATGCTGCTAATTTGCGTGAACTTAAGGCAAGTGCACTATGAATTTATTGAATATTAATTTGAAGAGTTTTTATTTAATATTTGGTGTGATCTGTGTCCAAGTTAATCTGTGAACTAGCTAGTTAGACATTTTAATTAATTAATTTTTATCCAAGATCTAATTAGTTTAACATTGGAAAATGCTATTTTCTTAGGTCTTCTTGTTTCCAGAACATAAAAATATAAAGTTATTCTTAATTGTACCCAGTGCTACAAATGCAACTGGCTAAAAATGGGAAAAAAATTGAATACATACAATAAATTTCCTCATTTAACTGATATGTTGTTCTGTATTTACAGTCTGAGACAGTATCTCGCCTTGTGAAAATTCCTGGCATCGTGATCTCAGCGTCAGCTATCAAAGCAAAGGCTACGAAGATTTCAATACAATGTAGATCATGTCGCAACATCATCCCTAACCTGCCTGTCAAACCTGGCCTCGAAGGATATGTCATGCCAAGGAAATGTAACACGTAAGTTATTACAACAGCCACTTTTATGATACTGTACCTACTATCTATTTTATATTTGTTTATATTTTTGTTTCTAACTTACAGAGAACAAGCCGGTCGGCCAAAGTGTCCCCTAGATCCATATTTCATCATACCAGACAAGTGCAAATGTATTGACTATCAGGTGAATGTTTTTTTTGGCAAGTCTGTCCTTGCTTTCTACCACTAAAGCACATTGTATTTTTTTAATGACAGATCATGAAATAAAACTGATTTTACGGAATAGATTTTTGTGTGCCCTTCGTTTCGAGGTATTTCCAGATCTCCTGCCAACTTGCAACTTGTCTTGCTCTTAACAAAGTAACCTCTTAAGTTATTCTTCTATGTTGTAATCTAAAAGGTATTAAAACTGCAAGAAGCCCCGGAGAGCATCCCACAAGGTGAGATGCCCCGTCACCTGACAGTGTACTGCGAGCGAGTGATGTGCGAGCGCGTCGCGCCCGGCGCAAGAGTTACTGTGCTCGGGATATACTCCATTAAGAAGATCGCTAAGGCTGGGGTAAGATACACAATTAAATTAGACAGTGTATATGTCGTAGGATAATTTGATAAACAGTGCCGCAATAAATTCTAATAACAAACATAGCTGGTAATATCACCTAAGTAAAACTATGAACTAATAACAATAATAGTTGGACTGCATCTTCACTTGATTTTCTATGTATAATAATATCGTATTTATGCCTACATCATTAGTTTTCTTACAATAATTTGATAGCGTGCCGAGGGCCGCGACAGGGGCTCAGTGGGTGTCCGCTCGTCGTACTTGCGCGCGGTCGGTCTCAGCGCCGAGGAGGGCATCACTGGAGGGCTGAAACCATTCACCACTGAGGAGGAGGAGCAGGTCATTTTTGTTTTATTTCTTTCTTTTAAAATTGCTTTACTTACTTACTTCCAGTCATATCCATCTAGCAGTTTTCCAACTGGGAATTAATGGGAAATGTCCTAGTTGTCTCACCTACATACATTACCAGTGGGTACAAATAGGAAAATATTCCCAGTAAAGTTACAACTGTATGCCCCACAGTTCCGCCGGCTAGCTGCCTCTCCTGACATCTACGAAAGGATCGCGCGGTCCATCGCACCCAGCGTCTTTGGAGCTGTCGATATGAAGAAAGCTATTGCTGCTTTACTTTTTGGAGGTAAGTCTTTATAAAAGTACAGCTTCAGTATTACCAGTGTACTACAGTAACTTAAAGAACATATGCTGTGAAAAGTGCAATTAGAAGATATATATATAGTATTAAGGAAACTATATTCATGGTTACTTGCAGACAAATCCAGAAAGATTGCAGCACTTGCAGCACTAGCATTTGCAGACTGCATTACAACAATTTAAAAGTTCTTTCCAAACATTTTTATCAACAGTGTCCAACTTCCATTACTAATACATATCATAAATGCAAAATAGACTTATTTTATGCAAGCACACACATAAGCGTTTTTTTTTTCAATGACTGATTTTGCGTTGATACGCGGTTCTGCGTTTTCAGTTATTTGTAAACCACTTGTGTTTAATCGTTCTAAGCCATATTGCCTCCTATTTAAGTCGTTTTGGTTTTTTTTCCTATGTGTCCCACCCACAGCTAAAATACATCAATAATAAAGATAAATAAACCATAACCATCCTATATAAAGGTTCCCGCAAGCGTCTACCAGACGGGCTGACCCGTCGAGGTGACATCAACATCCTGCTACTCGGAGATCCGGGGACGGCCAAGTCTCAGCTGCTGAAGTTCGTGGAGAAGGTGGCTCCTATTGGAGTGTATACTTCAGGCAAGGGATCCAGTGCGGCCGGCCTCACTGCTAGCGTTATACGAGATCCTGGGAGTGTAAGTTGTTTTCTTATTCTTAAATGCAAACGAGTATGTTTATTACTCCTTCACACAAAAACTTCTGAACCAATTGCTATGAAACTAAGTATGCAGATAGCTGGAGATCTGGATTGACACATGAGCTACTCATTATTTCCGCGGGATCAGGACTTACTTGAGTGAGGCGTAGGGCGCAGGGCGCAGCTAATTGATCATATTACTGGTTTAACTCCAAAACTGAGGATTTTGTATGGCTCCGCGCGGGCACCCGATTTACGTATTTAGAGCTTTAAAATCCTGGCGTCTATTATCGAGCGAAAAGAAAACGGGGATTAGTTCAAAAACTCAGTCAGTGTACAAATAATGTAAAATAAGTTTATTAAATAAAATCAAAAAGTATAGTTACATATTTAATGTCGTACGTATTTAGGGAAGCCTAAAAAAAGCTAAATGCCCTAAGGCATACACATACACACTGCGTGCTATTTGTTTTCTCGCAGTCGGCTCAATACTCACACTCACACCCTAAGCCTTTTCTGTCAGAAGTTCAACCAACTCAAGTTTCGATCAACACATTGTACAGATGGACATAGGTGGATAACTGATCCTAAAATATTCACAATTGGTGGTCAGTTCCACCTAAGCCGAAAGCAAGTAAACAACTGACCCTACGCAGTGACTCCACCTTAAATCACATTACAGATCGTACATTCTTAAAATCCCCTTTATATTTCCAGCGTAACTTCGTAATGGAAGGCGGCGCGATGGTGCTGGCGGACGGCGGCGTCGTCTGTATCGACGAGTTCGACAAGATGCGGGAAGACGACCGAGTGGCTATACACGAGGCCATGGAACAACAGACCATATCTATCGCTAAGGTAACACATACGACGGCGCGTGTCGACCTGTGGCCATTATACCTGCGTTTATCCAAGTATACAGGCCACATATTATTACTAGGTACAACTTGCAAAAATATTACAGTAACGCCTTTAACGTTCTGAGCTATGCCTAAAAAAATAACACTTGTTTCTTTTATTTTTAACTGCAAATAAGATTTTTCAGAAACTAATTTAGTTTTTTCATGTTGGAGCTCAGTCGATTTTTTCACGAAATAAATATTCAGTGGATTTTTATACATTTAAAATTAAATGTACAACTATAACTACAACGTAAAAGTACAACTATAGCAAAATGTGTCGTTACAACTTTTAGTCTTAATTTTTTCTGTCTAGCCCCCTTTCGCAACGAGCGATAAGGTACTTCGTTCTAAAAAACGTTTTTCAATAACCCTAAACGTTCAAATTTGTAGGACACGGTTCGTATACGAGTATTGTGACGGGAGTGAACATTCACACCATCAAATTTCACAGATCCAGGGTGCTTTTGAAAATAATAACCTGAATTGTCCTAGTATCTTGATGTCTTATTCACTACATGTAGTATCCAACGTAACGAATGGAAAATAAGAAAATACAGCATCTAATCTAAAAACCTCCAAATGGTTTATAATTATGGCAAAGTCGGTCAAACCGAATTGCGGCAAAATGTTTATAACTGAGTTTAGAAGTGGCGTGTATCCTCTTATCCCAGGCCGGTATAACGACGACACTGAACTCGCGCTGCTCCGTGCTGGCGGCCGCCAACTCGGTGTTCGGTCGGTGGGACGACACGAAGGCCGACGACAACATCGACTTCATGCCCACCATCCTCTCCAGGTTCGACATGATATTCATTGTC
>OY292402.1:5869539-5945214 GCA_958496205.1 Idaea biselata
GACTGGCTCGTTAGCAGGTAATTTCTGTAAAACTGGGATTTTTTTCAGAGTGGGTATGAAGGGGACTTTTCCCAGTTGGACGTTGATATTAGTACGACTGGGAATGAGTAGGTATTACATCACTATAATTTTAATTGCTTTGGTGAGTAAGACTAAGAATTTCTCCTTTTTTGTTACCACTGGTAATGAGGTGGGAACGGTTAGAAATAACTGTAGTCATTTCTTAGTGCTTTAACTGATATTAAATGCGTAAAGAGTTATGATTGGTTTGTAAGTAAGGGGGCTAGTCTTTACTATTTACGACTTGGATAATTTTTCAGTCCCAGTGTAAGTGGGACGTGAGAAATTTTTTCGTGCTAATGACTTTAGATTTTGTTTCCATGTCTTCGAATTATTAACATTAAAAAGGTGTTATTAAATTTTTCCCATTCGTAAAACCCTACTAAAAATAAATAAAATCCCCATTCATTCCCAGGGCAGACGATTAAGACCAATGCCAATGGTCACAACTATACAAACATTATCCAATATTATTCCTCTTATTTCCAGGTGCTGAAGGCTTCACATCTGAGGAAGACCACGAAAATGCTATCCCGTATAGAAAAGCAACTAAAACGTCGCTTTGCTGTCGGCTCTCAAGTGTCCGAACAAACCATCATATCGGACTTCCTCAAACAGAAGTATCCTGAGAGAGCCATTCTCAAGGTCATACACACGATGATACGGAGGGGAGAACTACAGCATCGGTTGCAGAGGAAAATGTTGTACAGACTCTCTTAGAATATTGTGTATGTATGTTTTACTATTGTATGAACAGTTATTTTAATGTCAATACTTCAAGACTGTGTCTTTAAAAGTGATAAACCCACATTTTGAGAAATCATAACGAAAATAATTATGTAAAGGTGCTGCCACACTGCTGTTTAAAAATGTTTACAAACATTTTCTAACACTAATACTTTACTAACAAATGTTAGGAATTTGTTATATACCGGCGCTCTATATCATGAGCCATCGTCCAAGCGAAGTCACGCCACATTCTATGTCGCAATAATCACCGACGAAAATTGCTGAATTGCAGTGACCTCGATCGTAGTAGCTGCGTACCGTCATACATCGAGCATTCCTACACCTCACTTCGGTTAGGTCTCACCTTAGGTTAATTAATTACAAGTACCTAATTATGTAACATAGATTTAGGATTTAACTCAATAAATGAGTTATGAATCATTTCTCGGGTTTTTTCTGATCCTCCGACTGCCGCTAACTTAATTAATTGTTACATTCTGTTAGGAATTGTTAAATGTTTTAAATGCTCTACACTGATGGAAAATGTTTACAAACATTTAAAACATTTGAAAAATCGGCTCGCTTGCAGTTTAGATTTACGTTCCGTAAAATGGAATGATAACAAATGTTTTATTTTGTTACAATTTGTTAACTAGTTTAGAAATGTAGACTAACATTTTCTAACATTGTGATCGTTTGTTTCTTAACTAATGTTTACTAACGTTTGTAAACATTTTTAAACAGCAGTGTGGCAGCACCTTAAGGTTTAGACTGAACAGCGCGTTCCGGAGCGTATTTTTTTTAAAGAGAATTTAAACATCTTTAAATTAGTTAAGGTCCATATTTGCATGCCAGGATCCGACCGGCCACGCTTGAATTCCACTACAGCCTGCGTTTTGAAAGTGCGCAGTTCAGTCTAAATCTTAATTAATAAGTTGTATCCCACGGGTAAAACTGCGTTTCATTCATAGTGTTAATAAAGGGGGAACGACTGGGAAAACTACCGTTAACGATTGCGGTGTTCAATGATATTGCCGTGTTGTGCTTTGTAAGTTCGAATAAAACAATGTATTTTTTTCTAAACTCTGAATTTTATTTCATGTGTTCTCTAAAAGTGAAAATACAAGTGTCGTATGGTAAGAGAAGTTTAACAAACCTAACCCATTATTCACGACTACGGTTTATAAAAAGATACTGTAATTTTTATATTTAATAATTTCCACCAAAATAACAATGAAGCCCAAAACTATTTTAAATATAAGTACCCAATATGTAACCAGTTTAAAACAATAATAAATAATTTAAATAAATTACCTTTGAACCTGTTGTTTAAACATACCCGAAACCATATTAATAATATTATTATTTGCAGCCAGTTCAAACCATACCTTATAGCAGCCATTATATACTGCCAGTATATTATATACTATAGTGCCAGTTTAGGCCATATTTAGCAACTTTGTTGCTAATATAAGCCATTATTACCTACCAACTGTTTTGCTAGTTTAAATGATAATTACTAACTTTGTTGCAAATATTAGTCATAATTGCCAACTATTTTGCCAGTTGAAACCATAATCAGCAACTTTGTTGCCATTAATCATAATTGCCAACTATTTTGTCAGTTTAAACGATAATGAGCAACTTTGTTGCCATTAATCATAATTGTCAATTATTTTGTCAGTTTAAACCATTATCAGCAACTTTGTTGCCATTTATCATAATTGCCAACTATTTTGCCAGTTAAAACTATATTTAGCAACTTTGTTGCTACTAGAAGCTATTATTACCAACTTTATTGCCAGTTTCAACCTTAATTAGCAACTTTGTTGCCAATATTAGCAGTAAATACCTTTATTTTGCTAGTTTCAATCATAATTAGCAACTTTGTTGCTAACATAAACCATAAAGCAACTATGTTTTCAGCTCATATCAAAGCAACTTAGTGGCCAGTTTAGGCCCGGCGCACATTATGAGCATCGTCACGGCTGAGGATTTTAGTTGGCAAATAGCATTATACATTAACTTTATGGCAATAAAATAGAAATTTTCATGATATATGGTCGTAGTAACAAAAATACCGCTTCGGCATGCTTGAGGCGGCTCAAGCATACCGAAGCAGTATTTTTGTTAATACGACCATCATAGTTCCCGATAGTGTGCGCTTGCATGTAGGGATGCCGAAGGATCCCTTTCCTTGCCGATGCTTATATTGTGCGCCGGGCCTTAAAGGACAAGAAGTCAACACCTATTACCCAGTTCAAACTGTATATAGCAACTAAGTTGCCAGCTCAGACCATAATTATAGCAACTATGTTGCATTATGTATTCATAAAATAAATAAATAATTATATAGCAACCATGTTTCAAGATTTTGTTTTAAATTACTGTGTCTGTGACTTGTTAATATAGGAATACTCAGTCATACTTAGGCTGGATTTGACGAAACTAGAAACTGTTATTTCACACATCATTCGAGAGATTCGAGACAAACAAAGGACAATGTATGTGTATAGTAATACATTTTTAATATCAGACTAAAATCTAACGTTTTGGTTCTTTGTATTAAATAAAATGAAAACTAAGTATCGAATTACTTATTCAAATTTCGTCGAATCCAGCTTTATTAGCCTATTTCTATGTTTATTCCATGATATGCGCCGCCTCTGGTTCCCGTAACTCGAATGGATACTCAGGATGTGTCTCGCATCCCTTCCATACCAAAAAGTCGAAAATGCGTCCCTCCTCGCCCTTGTCCAATGATTTCAGCTTCTCAACATCATCTTCAGCTAGATCAAAGTCGTAAATGTTGAAATTTTCCTGTAACAAAACAAAAATAAGTCTTTAAGGATATTTGCTGCTCTTTCACGCAAAAACTTCTTTACCGATTGCATTGCTATGGAAACTTGGAATGTAGAGAAGTTTCCTAGTAGAGTTCTACCTAAAATCAGTCGTTTTAGCCTGCGACTTGGTTCTCGTAAATAATTAATAATTACATACCATTTCGATGACAGGGAGGCAGTGCAGACGCAACGCAGACACAACACAATTGCAAAGAAATTCAAAATACACTCTCATTGTATTCGTATGGTAGTTGAGAGTATATTTTGAGTTTTCTGCACTGCGTCTGGCATCGGTCTGCACTGACTCTGTCATCGAACTAGTATGTAATTATTTACGATAACCGAGGCGCTGATTGACATCCAAACAAAAATATCGAAACTTTCGCATCCTTCCTACTAATTAATATTATAACGCTGAAAGTTTGTGAGTATGTGTGTGTGTTTGTTTCTCAATCACGTAAAAACCGCTAAACCAAACACCGTTAAACTCGGTATCTAGATAGCTAGAGACCTGGAATAACACATAGGCTACTTTTTATCCCGATATTCCCGCGGGATCGGGAGTTACGCGAGTAAAACCGCGGCTAGTTATATAAGTGAGATAGCTAGAGGCTAGAAGTAGAATATGTTACCTTCAACCTGTGTTCGCTGGTGCTCTTCGGTATGACGACGATGTTGTTTTTGACGAAGTAATGCAGCAAGATCTGCGCCGGCGAGCGTCCGTAGCGCGCCGCCACGCTCGTTACCACGGGATGTCCGAGCAGGTCGGGGAAATCCTCAGGTCTGAGTTATAACGAAATATAGAATAATACTATATTATTGAATGGCAATAGAAATGGCAAGACAGAGACAAATGAAATGTACTGGAGTAGGCCTTTACCCGATCTGGAATTCCTATTAGCGATAACTCTTAAATATATATTTTTTTTTTTAATTTAAATTGCATGTAATTAAGATAGTGAACTTAAATAAAAAGGCTTAAAAATAAAGCAAATCTAAAACAAAAAAATTGTTCTCCAAAATGTCGAGATGTGCGAGAACGAATGCAGTCCTTTTTTCTTTACATTGCCCTGGGAGAGCACTTACTTTGGGGTGATAGTAGTCAAACGCTGACCTTTATGGAATAAAACGTGCGCCTAAAAACATTCATCTATTACCGCCTCTGAAGGCCTCAATGGCGTACCTATCGGGCGAAATTTTTGCATGTCAAATGTACCTACTTACTGCCCAAACTTTCACATTCCACGTCAAAATTTTGATACTAGTTTGCCGGCCACTACAAGTATCTGTAATTTATAAATACTTAATAATAATAAAAATAAAAAAAAATACAAATAAATGCTAAGAAAATTACATACTTGTAATTATATTTCTTAACGTAATATTCCCTCGTTCCGGGGCTGCCGAGCGGCGCGTACGCCGTAACCACGATCCCGTGCTCCGCACAGAACCGTCTTAGCGGCTGCTGCTGGCAGTACGCGTGAAGTTCCACCTGTAGCACCTGCGGAACCACCTCGGCCTGGGCTATGATCTTGGAGATCTGTTTCGCGTTGAAGTTAGATACGCCAATGTTGCGGGTCAGACCGTCTTTCTTACATTGCTCCATTGCCTGGAAGTGGGAGGAATGTTGAATGTGTGATTGGCACTGACCTCCATGGTACAAGTCGCAGGCAGGTCATAGCGCACTGAATTTGGTGCCTATTTGATCTGCGCCATGGTTGCGCTGTTGCGCCACCACTTTCAATAGAAAACGCGCGACAACAGCGCAACATGGCGCTAATCAAATCGGCACAAAGATCTAATGACATCTTGTATGGTATACCAATTCCAGCGTACTTGTATAGTTTTCATTTCAGTGGTGATTGGGAATTGGGTTTGTTTCAAACCAAAATCATTGTAAGTTCTAAAGTGTATGCATTTTGACCAAGCTGTGCTAAGATGAAAGTTTTGTAAATACAGTGGTACGGAGCCCTGCCTGCGTGAGCCAGACTCACACTTAGCCTGTTTTATTTGAAATTAAAAGCAATTAATGCTTAGATCGTACATAGTAGTGAAAGGTGAACTTAAGAACGTGGCGACCGACTGTTACCATTTCCATACAAACTTAATACCAAAATAAATTATGAAAAATTTAGTTTTCTACCTTAATATCGATATTATTCGGATTAAGATTTTACTTTTAAAGGGTCCCCACCGCAAGGTTTTCCAAAATATTCATTTGAAATGAAATAAAACGAAAAGTCGCCACGTTCTTAAGGTAAGTGACTTCGAATTCTAAGAAACAGCTGGTTTCCAGTCAAACACAACTTTAAAAAAATTGAAAAAAAAAAAGGTCGTAGAACAAAAGTTGTTCGCCTATACGTCTAGAACTCTAGAACAACCTCCTTTCGGCTTATATTGCCGTCCCCGAAATACACTGTAGTAATGTAGTAGGTAGTAGGGAATGCAATCCCGATCTCGCGGGACCCCGATCTCGCGAGATCCCGTGTATTTTTTCGGGATCAATCCCGAAGCATGACGGGATCCCGTTCGAGATTGACGGGATTGGGCGGTAATGATCAGCGATGCTACACACGTCCGAAAGGGCATTCTCAGCAGCTGGGTACTTTGCAACGGACATTAGATGCCGGTTGGCAGTTAACACTCTTGATACACTTTGTTTTTTTAAGATGTTACTTTCAAAATCACCAGTAGCTATTTTTTAATTTCCTTGAGCTATACCTACTTTTGTTTTGATTATGTTTGTTTAACGCCTTGCGCCACTAGATGGCGCTACTAAATATAATGCAACACGCTGAATCGCGCTATCGTTGCGTCTCAGCTAATTGTATGGGTAAGCCTTGAATATTTTTTGTACTGAGTTTTGTTAGAGGTAAAATAACGTAGTGTGTGTGACAATACAGTGTACTAGTGAGTTAGTAGTGAGTTTTATTTTATAGTCCCCTCAACCCCCTCTAGAGAGGAAACATTGGTGCCGAAACCAGGGACGATTGAGAGTGAACAAAGTGACTAAGTGTTGTGATTAACGGATTGTGGACCTTATTACCGTGAGTACTTTAACATACAAAAAGTGAAGTGATTAAAAGACTTGTAAAATTTTAAAATTTTTAGATTACTGGACTTAGAAAATTTGCGATAATTTTGGACTTGTAAAAAATCTGTGAAGTTATTCTATAGACTTAGAATAATTTGGATAAAAAATTTGGACACTTGTAAAATTTTAAATTTCATAGATTATCAACATAGAAAAATTTACTCTATACAGGACTTGTAAAATTTTCAAGTTTATATTTTCAACTTAGTACAAATTTACTATATACGGGACTTGTGATTTTTTTTCGATTGTATGCTATAGACTTAGCGCAATTTTCGGATAACATTGTTAAATACCAAGTTTAGAAGTGTTGACCTTACCAATACAAAATGTCTGAGTCGGAGGCAAGTACGAACGAGCGAATACAAGCCATCGCATTAAATCAGGAAGAGTTGGCAAGACTGATTACAAAAGCTAACAACAACTATAATAAGTCCCCTAAGTCGAGAAAAACAGCAGGATACATAGAAACAAGACTAGAAGGGTTGAATGAATCATGGAAAACATTTATGAACAATCACAATGAACTTACTAGTGCACGCAAAGAGGATCGAGATTTGCCTTATTTTAAGGAGAATGTATTCGACAAAACGGAGGAGATATATATGGATTACAAAACAAAACTAAAGGAGGATATGAGTACAGTATCTGCTCCGGCTAGTGCGATACAAATTACCGGCAATGCGAGTACAGAAGAAACAAAGTTACCACAAATAAATCTGCCTACATTTTCAGGAAGTTATACGGAATGGCAAACATTCCATGACTTGTTCGCGTCTATTATTCACAGAAATCCAAAACTGAGTCCAGTTCAAAAACTGCATTATTTAAAAGGATGTCTACAAGGTGACGCTGAGGAAGTTGTGAACAATTTTTCTATTACGGATGCAAACTATGAAGAGGCGTGGCTTGAGTTGAACAGGTTGTACCAGAACAAGAGATTTAATGCCAACGAGTTACTGAAAAAACTTTTCGGACAGAAAGTTGTTCCAGCGGGTTCATCAAATGGAATCAAGCAGCTCATAAATACTACTTGCAAATGCTTGAAAGGTTTTGCGTCGTTGGACATAGACACAAGTACGTGGGATGTCATCATTATACACATCGTGGCATCAAAGTTAGACAATGACACTCGGTGTCACTGGGAGACGAGCCTTTCAAAACACGGAACAAATGAGCTGCCAACGTTTGAGGAGATGAAGAAATTTTTGGAGTCGAAATATAAAACGATGGAGATTTTGAGTGTGACGACAACCAATAAGCCCGTTAATACGACAAAACCGAAAGTTTTTCATTCTATGAGCACATCGCCCAAGACTATATCTTGCGCTATGTGTAGTGGAGATCGTCACATTCATCATTGTAAAGAATTCTTTAAATATACGCCGAAAGAGAGGTCAGACTTCGTTCAGAATAAGAAATTATGTTTTAACTGTTTTATGCCGAATCATGCCGTCATGAAATGCAACCATCCAATCAATTGTCGTAAATGCGGCCGACGTCATCACACACTACTGCACATTAATAAAGAGAGTCACGAAGTGACAAAGGAGACGAGAAATGTTTCGCAGCCAGAAACAAAACCTCAACAGACTTCAATAGTTTCAACATTTGCGAGAAACTTTTCACCCTGCGACGTTCTATTAGCAACTGCCGAGGTTAGAGCTACAGTACAGCGGTTAACGGAGTTACTTATTTTGCACGAGCTTTAGTCGATCAGGGGTCACAAGCGTCATTTATTTCAGAGAACACTGTGCAAATACTGGGACTTAAACGCACACCAGTCCATGGCTGGGTGTCAGGAGTAGGAAATGGTCAAACCCGAGTTAAATATGTAGTTTCACTGTGTATTCAAGCACGCCATCATCCTAACAGTACAATCTCAGTTAACGCATATGTGTTAAATACCCTTACATCGATGCTTCCCTCAAAAGTGGTTCACGCACCAGATTGGTCAGAGTTACAAAACTTAACTCTGGCGGATCCTAAGTTCACAGCCCCTAGTAAAATTGATATTTTACTAGGAGCCGAGGTATTTAGCGAAATTATACTAAGTGGTGTTATAAAAAATCCGTCGAGAAATTTAATAGCCCAAAATACGGTTCTCGGCTGGATTGTTTCAGGCAAACTTTCGCCAAATACAACATCGGAACCTCGAGTGATTAGCATGCATATACAAGTTACGAGTACAGACGATTTATTGAAGAGATTCTGGGAAATTGAAAAGGAGCCAGATACTACCAACACGAAACAATTAACAACAGATGAAATTCAATGTGAAACAATCTTTCAAAACACAACAGAGAGAAGAACCGACGGAAGGTTTATAGTTCGATTACCTTTTAACAGTGAGGATCCAGAGTGTCAATATGGCCAGTCATTAGAAATAGCTAAAAGAAGATTCATGTCACTAGAAAGAAAATTGAGTAGGAATCCTAGTTTGTATAAGGAATACGCGAAGGTGCTAGATGAGTACCTGGAATTGGATCATATGAGACTTGTGCCAGAAGAAGATATTGATAATCCTAACGCAGTCTACCTGCCTCACCATGCAGTCGTTCGCGAGGATAAAGATACCACAAAGGTTCGAGTTGTCTTTGACGCGTCCTGCAAAGGTGTAAATAATGTGTCACTCAATGACGATCTTCTTGTTGGTCCAAAACTTCAGCAGGATCTGCATCAACTGTTACTGAGATGGCGTATTCATCGAATTTGCATTACTGCGGACTTGGTCAAAATGTATCGTCAAGTAATAGTCAACAATAAAGATATAAATTATCAGAGGATTTTATGGAGACCAAATGTAAATGAATCGATGAAGCATTACCAACTATTGAGGTTAACGTTTGGAACTGCGTGTGCACCGTACTTAGCGGTAAAGACCGTACAAAGTCTAGCTGAGTCTGGAAAGGAAAATTATCCTAAAGCAGCTGAGATTACAAACAATGATTTATATATGGACGACCTTATGACAGGCTGTGAGACAGAAACTGAGGCTATTTCTATTTTTGAGGATATGAACAAGTTAATGGAAGCAGCCGGATTTGAATTTCAGAAATGGAGTAGCAATTGTGATTCTTTAATGCAGCGAATGGGTGAGGAAAAGACACGAGAAGGAAAAGCTGTGGTGCTTAGGAACGACATGACATTGAAGATTTTAGGAATCACTTGGAACAGAGTGGAGGATAGATTTGAATACCAAATTAAACTGCCGTCAATGGATCTTCCTGTAACAAAACGTAAGGTGGTGTCGGATGTTGCACGCCTATTTGACCCATTGGGGTGGGTGGCTCCAGCGATAACAACAGCTAAAGCTTTCATGCAGAAGCTTTGGTTGGCAGGAATAGAATGGGATCAGGAGTTACCTAAGCCTTTACTTCACGATTGGATCACATATCGCGGGAAACTAGAGGATCTTTCAAAATTTAATATTCCGAGATGGGTAGGAGCAAGCACAGGTGACAACCTTTTTGAACTACAGGGATTTTGCGATGCGTCGAGTATTGCTTACGCAGCAGTCATATATTCGCGGGTGATAGATAACCAAGGTAATGCACATGTCAATTTGCTTACTGCAAAGACAAAAGTGGCTCCCGTAAAACAAGTGTCTATCCCACGCTTAGAACTGTGTGGCGCTGTGTTACTGGCTAAATTATTACGCGACGTATCCCAGGTACTAGGAGTAAAGAACGAGAACATACGAGCATGGACTGACTCTTCAGTGGTTCTTGCGTGGTTAAGCAGTCATCCTAGCAAGTGGAAGACGTTCGTCGCAAATAGGACTTCCGAGATACTAACGATCATGGATGCCAGTCAATGGTCACACGTCCGTTCAGGAGATAATCCAGCGGACTGCGCATCTCGTGGTATTGATCCAAACGAGTTAGTCAACTTAGAGATATGGAAGAGTGGCCCCAAGTGGTTGAAAGATAAAGTTATAAACTACAATAGAGGAGACTTTAAGAAAACAATATTAGAAGAAAAAGGAAATAAGACAGTTTGTCTAAAAGCTACTTTCGAAGAAGAGAATATTTCAGAGGAGATTATAGATAGATTTTCGTCATTTAGAAGATTGCTGAGAGTTGTGTCATATTGCTATAGACTTTTATTGCCAAAAGATAAGCGTCGTAATATTTCAGAAACAATAACAGTTGAAGAAACGGAGAATACTACATACAAATTAATTAAAATAGTTCAGTCTATTCAGTTCCGAGAAGAAATAGAGAATATCAGATCTCATGGACGTGTTATGAAAAAGAGCTCGCTTCACACTCTTTGTCCCATATTGGATTCCAAGGGGATTCTAAGAGTTGGTGGACGCATAGAAAAAGCTAAGCTTAAGTTTGAGACGAAACATCCAATCATATTGCCTGATAAGAGCAATCTTACCAAGTTAATAGTATTGGATGCACACTTCAAGACACTCCATGGAGGTCCACAAGTTATGCTTAATTACATAAGATCCAAATATTACATAATAAGAGCTAGAGATCAAGTTAAGAAATGTTTTAGACAATGTACTACATGCAGAAGATATTCTTCAGCTAACAAAACACAACTCATGGGACAGATACCGGAAGTGAGATTAACTCCCAGCAAACCATTCAAATCAACCGGAGTTGATTACGCTGGACCGATAAATGTCAGATTTGCACCTGGCAGAGGATCAAAAGCTTATAAAGGCTACATATGTCTTTTTATATGCATGGTCACTCGCGCCATCCATTTAGAGGTAGTATCGGATCTCACATCCAAAGGTTTTATTGCCGCTTTCAGACGATTCACGTCAAGGAGAGGTCGTTGCACAGACTTGTATAGCGACAACGGTACCAATTTCGTTGGTGCAAATAAACAATTACTAGATATGCTACGTACTGCTCAAGTTGAATGGCCCAACGAAATTGTTAATCTTTTGACACTGGAGTCGACGACGTGGCATTTTATACCTCCACAAGCACCGAATTTTGGTGGGTTGTGGGAGGCTGGTGTCCGTAGCGTGAAAACACATTTGAGGAAAGTTATCGGGGAGAGTACTTTAACTTTTGAGGAGTTAACGACAGTGCTGACACAGATTGAGGCATGCCTCAATTCACGCCCTATGTCAATATTGAGTAACGATCCGGGTGACCCTCTACCACTGACACCGGGTCATTTTCTGGTAGGAGAGCCATTGTTAAATATTTGTGACAGTTATTATGATGATGATTCTATTGTGGGCTTAGATAGGTGGGTATTATGTCAAAAAATGGTTTGTGGTTTTTGGAGAAAATGGTCGAAAGATTATTTGCTTAACTTAAATCAACGTTATAAGTGGAACGATAAGCTAAAAGAACCTAATGTTAATGATGTTGTTGTTATTCGAGAAGATAACGTTCCACCAGCTAAATGGGTCTTGGGAAGAATTGTCGAAAAACACCCAGGCTCAGATAATTTAACTAGAGTTGTATCACTAAAAACTGTAAAGGGTATATTAAAACGCCCCACTAGTAAAATTACTGTTTTGGTTTAAATCTTACTTATATTTTAAGAGTTTGTTTCTTATGCTATGGTGGGCGGTGTTTGTAATAGGAATAAGATGTTTTTTTTTATACTTCGGTCATGGTGGGCGGTAACTAGTAACTTCATATATACTTACCATACCTACTAGTTACTGGTCATGTTACTACATGATTGATTGATTTTTTTATTCTTTTAAATTTACATACTTGTATATTTTGAGGATTAGTCCTAACTTTCTTTTTTTATGTAAGTAAACCTTTATATGTTACAATAGCTTGAGTTCAAAGGTTTGTGAAGGACAAGTCCTTGGTGGGCGGAATGTTTAACGCCTTGCGCCACTAGATGGCGCTACTAAATATAATGCAACACGCTGAATCGCGCTATCGTTGCGTCTCAGCTAATTGTATGGGTAAGCCTTGAATATTTTTTGTACTGAGTTTTGTTAGAGGTAAAATAACGTAGTGTGTGTGACAATACAGTGTACTAGTGAGTTAGTAGTGAGTTTTATTTTATAGTCCCCTCAACCCCCTCTAGAGAGGAAACAATGTTGATGTTAGTAAAATGGTTAATTAATTATTTAGTTAGTAATACAGGCTCTTATTTTCTTTCTATTAATATTTTGTTTTAATTAATCTCACTATCACAATTCTTATTGTTCAAAGTATTCTGTCATGTAATTTTTTAGGGTTCAGCACCCAAAGAGTAAAAACGGGGCCCTATCACTGAGACTTCGCTGTCTGTCCGCCTGTCACTAGGCTGTATCTCATGAACCGTAATAGCTAAACGGTTGAAATTTTCACAGAAGCTGTATTTTTACTAAAAACAAAATAAAACAAATAAGGTGTACTGGGGTAACTCTGAAAGTGGGGTAAATACGGAATAGACCTTTTAGACTAGTTCACAAGTTTAAAAACGTGTTAAATAGAAGTAAAGCTCCTAAAAATATGTGCGATAGCTCATTCGATTCGGAATGACGTCTAGAAACATGTTTTTTAAGCATATATTAGCACATAAAAAAATGCGATTGTTATTAACAAAATAAGATTAGAAAAAAAAGGTATTTAGTTTTTCGTTATTAATTTCTAAAATAATGATATTTAAGGAATTTTGAAAAAATATCCTGAAAGAGGAGGATATTTCCATTAGTAATGTCCTAACTCCCGGAACTCTATCTCTATTATTTATATAACCCGTTGAAAATAGGTCTCCGCGCGGTTGTTACGGCATAGGCAAAAATCGGTATATTATCTCAAATATTGTTTTTATAGTATTAAATAACGATTTAAAAATTTGAATAAATTATGGTGTTATCTAGACACTTGAACGAAAAAAACCTTGGTGAAAAAAAAAAGTTTACGTCGATTTTTCATAAAATTAGACCATTGTTAATTAACAAATTATTCTCCAATCTCTGTTTTTATAAATTACGGCATAAAAGTTTAAATAATTGGCCTATAAATTTTTCATTTCATGGAGCTCTTCTCACTAAGGTACTTTATAAAGTAATGAAATTTTTTTTTATTAAAGTTTATTATTTTGTAAAATATAATATTTTTAAACTAACTAATGAAATTTCTAAATAATGTTTTAAAAATTTGCAAAAATTGCAAAAACAGCAATAATAAGATAATACTAAAAAAAAAATTTTTTTAGAAATTTTATTTGTTGTTAATAATATTATATTTAACAAAATAATAAACTTTAACAAAAAAAAATTAATTACTTTATAAAGTACCTCAGTGAGAAGAGCTCCACGAAGTGAAAAATTTATAGGCCAATTATTAAAACTTTTATGCCGTAATTTATAAAAACAGAGATTGGAGAAAAATTTGTTAATTAACAATGGTCTAACTTTTTGAAAAATCGACGTAAACATTTTTTTTTCACCAAGGTTTTTTTCGTTCAAGTGTCTAGATTTCTTTCAGGATCTTTTTTCAAAATTCCTTAAATATCATTATTTTAGAAATTAATAACGAAAAACTAAATACCTTTTTTTTCTAATCTTATTTTGTTAATAACAATCGCATTTTTTTATGTGCTAATATATATGCTTAAAAAACATTTTTCTAGACGTCATTCCGAATCGAATGAGCTATCGCACATAGTTTTAGGAGCTTTACTTCTATTTAACACGTTTTTAAACTTGTGAACTAGTCTACTTAGTCACAGTGATATTAAATCCATTTTTTAATAAATTCGGATTTACCCCACTGAATAAGTATATCAGATTTACCCCACTATATTTTATTTAAGAGGGGGAATTTTATTACAATGTGAAGTCGCTTCTGATTGGCCGGAGTCAAATCGAGTAGGTCATGGAATTCAAAATGGCTGCATTGTCTGTCAAATATACCAGTCTACCTTCACTTACCAAATAGTTTCTTATAAGGTTCAGATTTTCTTTATGCCAAGGTTATTTTTTTTTTTTTTGAGTGATGCGGTCGTATGATCGGAGTAAGAGTCGAAGCTAAATATTTCACATTATCCTAAAAAATTGGTTGTAAACCATTTTAGGATTCCATACCCAATTGTGATAGTGGTACGAAACGCGAGTGTCGCACTTGGCCGAGTTTTTCTAAACTACTCGGGATCCCGAAAATGTCGGGATCCCGCGGGATTGATATTTCTAATCCCGCGAGATCCCAAATTTACGATCTCGAGTCGGGATTGCATTCCCTGGTAGGTAGGCTTTGTAGAATTAGGTTCCAGGCTCTACAAGAAATCTAATAGGTAACTATTGAACACTGCGACCCGCGGTTTCAACAAGCGCTTGTCAGCTCTGGTGACCCGCGCAGGAAAATGTATGAACCCGCGCCTATAAGCACTGATCGGTGCCGACAAGCTTCAACACGCGCTGGGCTGCTGACGTCATAACATCGTCCGATGAGTCCGACATTCTGCCTCAACCTGCTTCCTTTGTGTAGAACGGACCAGCGCTGACAAGCGCTGGTAAGCGCTTATAAGTTTCCAGCTTTCTTTCTGTATACGCACTTAGTCCCCATCCTGCGAGAATATCGGGGTAAAAAGTAGCCTATGTGTTATTCCAGGTCTCCAGCTATCTACATACCGAGTTTCATAGTAATCGGTTCAGCGGTTTTTACGTGATTGAGTAACGAACACACATCTAATAAACTTTCAGCTTTTTAATGTTAGAAGGATTGATCGTCACCAGCCTGTGAGATGGCAACCTTAAACGGACACATGGAAAATAACTTAAGTTAAAAAGCTAAGTAATTATTTAACTAACTTAAAACAATGAGAACGCCTGTGTAGAACATGGAAAATAACTTAAGTTAAAAAGCTAAGTAATTATTTAACTAACTTAAAACAATGAGAACGCCTGTGTAGAACACCAATTTTATATTACCTACGTAATTTCCCATCAAGTTGTATAAAAAGTAATTTGTTGACCCAGGTACATGACGTGGTTGCATGTATGAATGAGTCACTTAGGTACAAGACCCGGCAAACATCTGGAAAAATACTGCGTGAACGGGGTAAGTTCGCGCAGTACGTCGTCGTAAGTAAGTCGAATTTTCATAAAAGCCGCACGTAAATACGTGTAATTTTTTTTTCAAGATATTTGGCGGTAACTGTACGGATGTGACTCATGCATAGAGGTACATGTTTCCATTACGTATGACCTACATACCTATTACCTACATTTTCTAAACAACGCTTAAGAGGATAGTCTCCATTCTCTTTCTCCATACAAACGTAGTTTGTTTGAAAGAGAATGGAGACTATCCTCTTAATTTGAAAAACAAGACAATAACTTAACTCATTCAATTCAGAACGATTTGTTAACATAACTTTACATTTAACCATTTCTCGCGACAGAGCTAGACTATTTGTAACCACAGATTGTAACATAGTCAAAACATCGTGTTCTTCAGGTTGGCCGGACCATGCAATAGATTGACTCCAAACTACACATATTAGTTAGTACCTATTTGGTACCTTTGTTCATATATTTAGTATCTGCCTGGTCCCGAAAATATTAACGACTAGCTGCGTCCCGCGGTTTCAGCCTCGTAAGTCCCGATCCCGTGGGAATATCGGCATTAAAAGTAGCCTATGTTACTCAGGGTGAATGTAGCTTTTTAATGGTGCTACATTCATTTTTGGAATCGGTCCAGTAGTTTTTGAGTTTGTTCGTAACAAACAAACAGACAGACACACAAAAATACAAATCTTTCCTCTTTATAATATTAGTAGATATTAACTAGTGTCCGGCCATTCTGACGTAAGGTTGGCCGGACCAGCTTCGATTTCTAGTCATCCACCGTTACATGCTCCACGATATATACCTATGCTAAGATTTAGTACCTATTTGGTACCTACGCATACATTTTCTCAGAGTCCTAGGAAGCTCTCATAAAAAGTTATTACAAAAAAACCCTATAGTGGCTACTAAAAATGTATTAACTCTAAGAAACAGCTGATTTCTTAGCTTACCTTCCAAGTTTCAACATGGTTAGTCTCCATATCCATTACATAATCGCCAGTCTTGGTCAGCAGAGGAGTAAGAGTCTCCTTATTGCAGGCGAAACTGAATGGGACGTGTATGAGGTACAAATCCACGTAGTTCACCTTCAGGCGTTCCAGTTGCTTAGTTAGGAATAATCTTACGTCGGACGCGCGGTTTCCGATGTGAGGTAGCTGGAAATATTGCACCATTAAGTAACTAGGCAACGTATTCTATAACTAATCGTCTTAATATCTCTTCAGCAGCGTTAGATTTTGTCGAAAACCGTTTCAACAACTTTTTTGAAGATTTCTTAAAATGAGTCCCTATGTTCGCTCAGCCTTTTGGCTATAGGACCCAAAAGGCTGGCTGCATTGCCTTTTTGGATAGCGATACCTATTTGTTTGTCAAAGTAGCAGCCAGTACAGGGTACAATCACAATTTTACTAGTAGGTATTTGGCGCCTCAGCTCTTCTTAAATTGTCTGGGAAGAAACTTCAAAACAACATTTGTAATCTTTTTTAAGCATCTTAGGATTATTGTCAATTATTACACTACATGGAAAAATACTTATAAACATTTTTTTTAAATGAAAACGAGTCTGAGATCTCCTCTAACGACCCACCTAATGTAAGTACATAATTTAATAGCATGAAAACATTATTTCGGTACACAGTAAAATTAAAATGAAGCTATAGTACCTACATTGAAATATTACATGCATTTGTCAGAGGACGCAATTTTATTTTTTAGATATCAATTGGAGGTTAGTTTAAAGTTAAATAATAGTTTGTGGGGTTGTGGCTCTTGTCCCACGGCCGCCATCTTGAAAAAACGGGTTCAAATGGTTTTTATGGTTTATTTGACGAACTATAGGTCTCACAAAACCGATTTTAATGATTATTTTTTTATTCGGAAGGTAGAAGTCCCAAGTTGGCTCCATAAAAAAAACATGGATCGGACGAGGATCTTCGAAGTAATGAGCAGAATAGTTCCTCAGAGAGTAGTAAATTACTTACTTTTGGACTTTTACCAGTAGAATCAGACCATGTGCTACTGGTTAGGGATTGATGAAGCACCTGTAACCACCTTCTCATCAGAGAACTCGGTAGGTCGGGAAACCCTCTTTAGTTTTTCTACATTTTATTTTCTACTTATTCAGTTTTTTAGGGTTCCGTACCCAAAGGGTAACAAAAATATGCATCATTACAAAAATCCTCCGTGACAGAATTGGAACCTATGCCTCTCGCATGCCGGGCGAGCGCGCTATCCCGTGCCAGTGTCGGGTTCTCGTGGAGTGCAGGGGATAGCGCGGCAAGCGAGAGGCACAGGTTCCAATCCTGTCACGGGAAAATTTATTTCGAAAGTTGCTATCTACGTTTTAGGGTTCTGTACTCAAAGGGGACCCATTTACTAAGACTGCACTGTCCGCCTGTCTGTCTGTCACGGGTCACCTGTATCTCATCAACCGTGATAGCTATTTATTTAGTATTTCTTAGGTATTTTAGTTTATACAAAGTTCGGTGATTAATGGTAGGTAGGTAAATATTAATTTATTTTTTAATTTCAATGTTAAGACATTTTTAGGCTTCTGTCTTAAATTGTGATGTACTTATGTATATTCGGTTAAGTATGATGTTAAAACAATAAATAATACCAAAGTAAGTAGGTAGGTACTCACTTTTGTCGTAATAAATATATCTTCTCTCACTCCATTGCCTTGTTTAATCCATTTAGCAATCGCTTCGCCAATAGCTTCTTCATTATTATAGTTGAAGGCCGTGTCGATATGCCTGTATCCTAATTCCAGAGCTTTAAAAACAGTCTTCTCTGTCACATCCGCTGGAGCCTGTATAGGGAAAAGACAACGAGTAAAGAAAACCCATGAAAATGTAAATAAATCTACAGGGTTTTTATTTCTCAAGTGTAGGAAATTTCCCACAAAATTATTCATTAGAATTATTATAATTCCACAATTTAATCTTTTGAAAGTTTTTTTTTTAAAGAAAATAAGTAAAAATTATGTTCTTTAATTTTTACAGAAATATAGAGCGTTATTTATTATTTTTACTTTCATGGACGTTTCGGCTATGCTGCACATGCCGTGGTCAGACACGAGGATAACCGTCAAAAAATACTCTTGAGTACAAAAAGTGGTTATTAATTTGTTCTATTCTATTTTTTTTATTTCACACAAACCTGCCAAGTTCCAAGCCCCAAAGTGGGCATCCTATCATTTGTAGAAGAAAGTTTTACGAACTGCATTGTTTTAATATTGTTAAATCTTAGCTGAAAACCCCTGAAAATATTCCGCACTCGAGTCGCACAGTACATCAACTGCGCCGATGTTTTCAGATGAACTGACAATATTAACGTCTGGCACTCAGCCAAAAAAATATGAAAGAGTAAAGATACAGTCTGTAAGACCGGTAATGAGTAAATAAATAAATTTAGAAAATGCTTTTGTAACGATAATAGGTATTAAATTACATGCTGAAATAGTAATCAGTTAGTGCCAAAAATACTGACAAACAGAAAAATGTATGTCAATGTAATGAATGACTTTATTGATTTTCTCATATCTATGACAAGAAATTCAAATATCCCGGTGTAACGGAAGTCGTTATGTTTTTATTTTTACTGTGTAAGGTCAGTCCACACGATACAACTGAAATGACATCAAAGACCCGAAGAAGGCAGGCCGCCGCCCCGCGCCGCACAGTGGGCTGAAACGGGAAATCAGCGGACTTAGGAATCTAAGTTGATAATTCTATTTTTTTTAAATGGCGATCGCTAGAACTAATTAAAACAATAAAAAATTGTTCTACAAGAATACTTAAATATGAATAATTCTCGAGGAAATCGACTTTGTGTGAAAAAAATGTATGAAACGACATATGTTTTGGTCTCTAGCTTCCAACTTATGGTCGATCCCGCACTTTGGGCAGCAATTTGTTATAGTATAGGTCTTTTCACCTGACACCAAGAAGTCCTGCCCCGACCCGCCCTTTCGGAAAATAGAAGCGATTGAAAATGTTGTGTTTTCAAGTTAACCATTTACGATCAAATCTTTACAAATTGTATTTTGTATGTTGTTGGATGTGACTAGTATATCATAAAACAATGATAGGACACCTATTCTACATAACTTTTTGATAATAGTACAATTTCGAGTTAAGCTAAATGTTTTTTTAAACCTTACCGCTTCTAAATCGTTCATCTCCGATGGCCTGGCACTACATATATCGCAAGCTGCAGAAGACGTCTCGGATATGATTGAGGTAATCTTACCGTCAATCATAGTAAGTAATAAATTGTGGCCAATCGTTGTCTCTTTGTAAATTGTGGGCATCAGTGTGGCGATCTCCTTCTTTATTCTATTCATCTCTGTTGTTACCACTTCTTTGGTTTCTCTTATATATTTAAAAGATATTGGACGGCAGTAAAATGTAGATGAAGGTCTGTCGTTTTCCCAAATCACGATATTTTCTTCATTGGGCAGCTGAAGGGGCACCAAACTAGCCATAAAAATGCAGGAATCGTCGAATTCTCCTCTTTGTTTATAATTACTCTGCCCTGAAGCTCCATCGAATCCCCATTTGCTAGTAAGCTGCAACTCTGCACGGGAATCTGCTTGAATGTTATTAGCTTCCATTATTCGTGTGATCGTTAAGTTCAAAAGTGCCTGTAATTTAATTTGAGCGCCATCTTCACTTATGCTGATGTCTTTTTTGGGCGGATAACAATCTTCTTTTGCTTGTTTTATCGCATAATAGGATGGATAAACTTCGCATCCTTGCTCACTTGCCGAGTCCCTTAAATTTATATACTGCCACTTAGTTAGTTTAAGGGACACAAAAAGACCCAAAGCCTTATCGGGAGTGTAGGCTTCTTCCCATTTCTTTCCCTTTAAACTCGCTTCTACTTTAGCTGCATCTTCTGAGTTTTTCATAAGGTGATCTAAAATTTTGCTTACTCGTAATTCTCCACTGTTACGAAAGGCCCTCACTGCAGTAGGACCCGATTCTTCCGACGAAAGCGATTTGTCAAGTGAATTACTTATACGCCTTATCTTTTGCCGTTCACCCAAATCTTCAAACTGCTTTCTGGGTGTGAAGGTCGAAGTAGATGCTCCCGAAGTGCTAGGTTGAACATTTTCTTTCTGAGCATCAACCGGGTCAATTTCTTGAAGAATTTCATGAACATTTTCACTAGAACACACTACATCCGGCCACTCTATTGAACTCTCCAACCAATCTCGGTGTATTTTTTAAAATTTTTGTAGGGTCCTATTTGCCTTCCGCCACTTCAAAACTATTTTCGATGAATATTTCTGGCAAAACTTAACTAACTGTCCACTTTCTTCTTCATTGATCTCCTTTCCCAATCTCTCCTTTAAAAGTTCAAAAAGTTTTGCAGTCTGAAAACGAGTCTAATTCAGTTCTCATCAACACACACAGGTCAATATTGTTCACTAAATTCTCCATTATCACCACGAATATTGAAATGTTTATGGGACAAATGACAAAATCCGCATGACTGTTGCAATTACATTACATCCCTTAAATAGTCGCACCCCCAACAACCTATCTAACATGCCATATTCATAAAGTACCTATCTAATCCCCTTTTACAACTCATCAGTAAAACCGCAAGGACACTCATTATCACAGGTAGTCTTTGAAGGATGCCGCAATTTCCTAGAAACGTAATAATAAGTGGGTCTTATTATTAAGACTGAAGTACTACGATACAATAGGTAAAATAGATAGGCTACCTATTGTTATTTAGTGAAGTACTTAACTATTGTTCCTTCACTAAGTATATCTATACCTGGAAAAGGTTGTTTACCTTGCTACTACATTACTATGTTTTTTTTTCAATATTTAAAAAAACATTTAGCTTAACTCGAAATTGTACGATTTTCAAAAAGTTATGTAGAATAGGTGTTCTATCATTGTTTTATGATATACTAGTCACATCCAACAACATACAAAATACAATTTGTAAAGATTTGATCGTAAATGGTTAACTTGAAAACACAACATTTTCAATCGCTTCTATTTTCCGAAAGGGCGGGTCGGGGCAGGACTTCTTGGTGTCAGGTGAAAGGTAAAGACCTAAACTATAACAAATTGCTGCCCAAAGTGCGGGATCGACCATAAGTTGGAAGCTAGAGACCAAAACATATGTCGTTTCATACATTTTTTTCACACAAAGTCGATTTCCTCGAGAATTATTCATATTTAAGTATTCTTGTAGAACATTTTTTTATTGTTTTAATTAGCTCTAGCGATCGCCATTTAAAAAAATTAGGATTATCAACTTTGATTCCTAAGTCCGCTGATTTCCCGTTTCAGCCCACTGCGCCGCGGCAGGGCCGAGGCGAGGTCAATCTCTTGAAAGACCCGGCTATGAATTGACTTAAGCAAAATGTCACTGTCAAGAGTGTCAAGTGTCAATGTCGTTTTCGTAATCGTATTTTTGTCTTGTGCATGCGTGTTTTTTTTTCAAGAAAATCTGTTTTATTTGTATTAATATCTGCGATTTTATGATAAATTATTGAAAAATGGAAATTGATAAAGAAAATGTTGTACAGGCTGTTGTTATTATGGACACATTCAATTACAATTTCACCCCTATTACGAAAGACAAACCTCTGGTAGGTAAATTTGAACTCATTTTGGTGATTATTGTCTTGATTCTAATTAATTAGGTAATTTTTTACGTTTTTAGGCTTTCTTACCAGTCGGAGGAGTTCTACTTATAGATTACGTTCTTGATTACTTGGCACTGGGTGGTGTGGATGAGGTTATATTATTTTCATGTCAGGATGGTGTGAAAATCAAAGAATATATTAGGTAAGAAACGTGATTGTATGATAAATCCATAATGAAGACCCTTATTGAAAACTAGTAAGAACAAATCTTTAGTATGTTTTTCTTTTAAAAAGTTGTTACAATAAGACATTGATTATCCAAATGTTGATTAGCCAAACAACCACTTAACCGAACCGCTTGCGGTGCTTGCTGTTATTTTATTTGTTACACTGAGTATTATCTGTGTAACAAATAAACGAGTTGCCTATTTGATATGTGTTTTTATTGGTATATTGATACATAACAGTATACAGTTGATAATCCGAGTAAACCAGTTTTTCAAACATTAGTTCGAATAATCGGCACTCTACTGTACCATCTCATTTAGGTTGTTTTCAATCAAAAGAATAATAATCACCAATCTAAGTACCTATAATACATCATTTCAGGGATAAGGTAAGGAGCAAAGCACTATGGAGCCTAACAATGGACGTTCAAGTGATGATGTCGGAAACCTGTCAGACTATGGGAGATGTGATGAGGGAGATTGATGCTGCTGCCATCATAAGAGGGCATTTCATTCTAACTGCTATCAATACCATAACAAACATTAATTTTGCTACATTGCTTGAACAACATAAGTAAGTATTGGCAGGGAGGGAATCAAATTTCTTAAAAGTAACAAATTCTTAGGCACAAACAAATAATCAAAGAAGAGATAATAGATAATTTTCTACACAATGCAATATGACCTGTAACTTTAAGCTTTTACATAGAATGGGTAGTACTTTTGTAAATATGAATGTTACATTTACAATCATACTACAAACTCATTAATTAAGCTAAAGTAAGTGGGTATTGCCTGTATTCGTGACAGTTTGCATTCCATGACTATGATGCAATAGTATTGCAGCATACCATGATTATGATGCAATAGTATTGCAGCATTTTGCAGCATACTGCAATTTTATTTCATGTCTATACATTCATGTTAAGGTTTTCTTTTCTTTACTTTAAATAAAAACATCAGCAATCCACATTTCATTGCAATTCTATTAAACATTAGTTAATTTATTTATTTTTATAAACAATAGATGAGCACTATCTCACCTAATGTACCACTGATCTTCTATTATTACAGGCAACTTTGTAAGAAAGACAAGGGTGCAGCAATGACATTAGTTTACAAAGAGTTGGCCTGGGAACATTCACTAATCACTGCTGATAAGTCTACTTTCCTAGCTGCAGATGGAAATACAAATAAAGTTCTAATTCACCAGAAATTGAAACCGAAGTCAAAGGACAAAACTATCAACTTACCTCTGGTATGTATACTTGTTTATGTTAAACTGGGAGTTCCCTGTACAAAAGTAGCATATATTATATTCAACAAACTTGGAATAATAAATATATGCTACTAGCTGCATCTCGCGTCCCCGTTTCACCCACGTAAGTCCCTATGCCGTAAGAATATAGGGATCTTACTCAGGGTGAATGTAGCTTTCCAGTAGTTTTTGAGTTTATTCATTACAAACATACAACACACACACACACACAAATACAAATCTTTCCTCTTTATAATATTAGTGTAGATATATCTGCGTCCCGATCTCACTAGAATATTGGGATCAAAAGAAACCTCTGTTAATTCTCAATAATATAACTTTCTATTTGGTGAAAGAATTTTTAAGTCCAGTAGTTTAGATATGCTAATCTAGATCTCCAGCTACATCTAGTTTAAAACACTGAGTTTTTGAGCAATTGGATTAATATTATAAACGACTTTCGCTTTTATTATATTTGCCAGAGAGATTGGTGCCATATAATGTGCTTAAATTGATGAAACTAAGCAATGCTTTGTCACATTCAACTCACAAAACCAAACAAACCATACCTTCAGTTTCCCCTATTGTTTTTGACTGTAAGTGCCTATTTAATTATTCCAGGAAATAATGTTAAACCATTCAGAAGTAAAACTTCACCATAACCTCATAGACGCCAACATAGCTCTGTGTTCACCCGCTGTTCCTCCCCTGTTCTGTGACAACTTTGACTTCCAAACGAGGGATGATTTTATCCATGGTTTGTTGATAAACGAGGAGATACTAGCGAGTTCCTTGTACTACACTCTAATCAAGCCTGCACAATATGCTGCTGCTGTTACTAATTGGAGAAATTATAAGATTATTTGGTGAGTCTTCTCCTTTTCATAATATAGTTGTGTTGCTCCCCTGGTCTTAGAGTTTTCAGTCACCATAAGGCCTCTAACTTGAACTAACGACTGCTATCTGAAATAACAACCATGATCAAACTGCTTAATGTGCGTTCTGAAGCACGGAGGAGCTCGAAAAAATAATGGCCAAAGTCACCGTCTAAGTAGTCGCACCTTTAGCACAACCAAGGAGTCATGCGTGGGAAAAACAAATGCCTAATTTTATCAATTCTAACGACTCAAACCCCAAAAAGATATCTTTATTAGAAAGCTAATGAATGACTAATCAAATTGTTTTCTTCATTCAACAGCCGAGATATAATACATAAATGGGTTTACCCTCTGACTATTGAAACTGGCCGCAGTACTCAGGACAATATATTGTATTATGGATATCACAACTTCAGATATAAAGATTCAATGCTAAGCAGGTAATTACGAGGTTTTACTTCCTATCAGTCCTGTTTCGATTTTACTTCCTGAGTAACGCCTCTTACAATAGCAAACACTTCATTTGCAATATGCATGTGGCATATTTGTTGTAAGTACACATATGTACCATATTTACACTTGTCCATGATTTCATTACATTCCTCCTATAATCTACACATGGTTCATGCGACTTTTTCGCAAAAAGTCTCTTTCGAAAAGATAAATATGTTAAATAAATATGTGTATGTTTTCTTTGTGATGTAATTTATTTGGTGTATTGGTTTATAAAGAATTTATTCATTCATTCATTATTCATTCATTCATTCATAAATTTTGCTAAAGTGAGATTGTGCGACATATATATTTTACGACTAGTGGATATTTTGCAAAAAAAGATATTTGTCGAATAAGCCTACTTCTAAGCAATATTATTCACAGTAACAGAAAAAGATTACTGTAAGAGGCACTACTCAGTAGGTACAGAAACAAACAAAATATTATAATATTATACCCATAGTACAAGCCTAGTGCTTAGTTTGGGGCTAGATTGCGCTGTGTGTAACGTCGTGCTATATTTATATTTATTTATTATTCACCAACTAACTAATAAAATAATCAAGCATAATATCTCATCTTATTTACAGATTCTGTACATTAAAAGAAGATGTGCTAATATGCGAAAAAAGTATAATAGGAGACAACACGACTATAACTCAATCGGTTATTGGTAAAAACTGTAATGTTGGCAACGAAACCATAATAGAAGGAAGCCATATCATGAACAATGTTGTTGTTAAAAACAATTGCAAGGTCGTAAACTGTTTTATCGATGACAACTGTGTTATAGAAGAGAATTCGGTTTTGGTTGGTGTGATCTTAGCGGCCAATGTGAACACTGATGCCGGTAGTAATATGAAAGGGAACATTATACAAGGATCTGAAGATAAAGGTATTATAATTTTGTATTTCCCGGGTCTTAATCGCGTTGTTTTTAACTAAAAAAATTCAATTTAAAAAAAAAAACTTTTTTTAATACAAAATTATGAGTTCCAATCGTGTTAGTTTAAAAAGTTTGAAGAGGTACCTTTAAACTTTTACAATATTTTCTTACCATTTTATTTATAAGAAACTAGCTGCGTCCCACGGTTTTACCCGCGTAAGTCCCGATCCCGTGGGAATATCGAAATCAAAACTAGCCTTTGTAACTCCCTGATAATGTGGCTTTCTATTGGTAAAAGAATTTTTGAAATCGGTCCAGCGGTTTCGGAGATTACCCCCAATATACATACAAACATGTTACCAACGTTACCTCTTTATTAGTATAGATAGTATAGATAACCAAACCAAAACAAGGCGGTTATCACTCGTAGCCTTCACCGGGGCGTGTTTTCGACCACCCTGCATCAGGGGTCGTCAATTTTATAATCAAATAAAATTGTTAGTCCGATTAAGCAATACTTTCTTGTTCCTAAAATAACATTACACTTATCTAAGTTTAAAAGGAGGCTATCAATTGGACTCATGCATAATGTTTTGATGTAGTTATTATTGGAATATCGTGCAATTAACATTTTCTTTTAATTTACGACTATTTTTAGTTCTAAATGATTGTATACAAAAATAAACATGTTGGGTTGTATTTTTTAAAGAGATAAGTTGATAACCTACTTATTTTAGAATTGTAATAATTATGTAAACCGTGAAAAACAAGAAGTAATTAATGAAAATAAAAAAAAACACATGAGTTTCGTCCTTATGCTCGCAACGAGAGATCGCGTGGTCCAGCGGGTGTCTTAACCACTGGACTACGCGATATATCCAGTAGGTAAACTGTAGGTAAAGTTTAACTATGGAAAACTTTATTTACGAGCAAGCCTCGCCAAAAAAGCTCTCCCCAATTTCTATTCCACCCGGGTGGTGCTGTGGCTTGAATCCACGTAACTCAGTCGAAAGAGCGGTGGTGAACTGCTAAACCGTAGGCAATATTTACTTGAAATAAACAACGTGTTATGCCGAAAAGGGGTTGTTCTAACTTTTGTCTGCTACTTTTAGCAATTCTAACTTTTGTCGATGATGCTGTTTGATTGAATAAAATATTGATTTTAAAGTAAATACAAATGAATGTCTAAAATAAATAGTCCAAACCAAATCAAAAGATATTCTTACGAAAAAAACATCTTGAAAATTGCATACCTACCGAGCGGATGTCCTCAACGTCGGACCACGCGATGATAGTTGTTTTCTTAACTTTTTCACGGTATGTTACAGAGAAATCAATTCACAAGTCTACATCTGAAAGTGGAACGGAGTGGGAGAACGAGTCATCAGGCTACGGTGATGATGAACAGGTTGGGTTCGATAAATCTAGTGACAATGAGGATAGCGAGTCGTGCTACTCCTCTGAGACCAGTGCAGAATCATCACTAGCTAATTCGCCAATTCCTGACGATACTAATAGTAAGTAACTCAAAATAAAAATAGATATTATATACAATACAATAAATACAATATTTATTTATTATTATGAAACTTATCAAACATTTCCCAAATTACATTATAAATCAGTTCCACACTAAGCACAGCTTGTATCGCAGTTACCGAGATACCAATATATAAAAAAATGAAGATGACATATGCAGGCTGTATGATATGTTTACCGAATGAAGGCACCACCGACGCAAAATAAAAACGATGTCATGTAGCGCCATCTTTATAACGATGACAGTCAACATTTCAGACAGATTTATCGACTACTTCTGTTTTTACAGCTGTTGAAAGTCATCAAGTGCGATTTTTTTTTGCAATCACGGAGATAGAATGTTAGGAAGTTAGGAAGGTCATAGTATACTTTACATCGAAATCCACAACAAGAACCTGAGTAATCAACAAAATATTGCGACCACTCGCTCGGGTACTGAGCCGCCAGCCCGTGGAAACTCCTGGGTTTTCCACTGGAACTAAACTAAATTGTCCGTCAGCTTGGCCGGCAAGACAATAGATTTACACCAAAGTACACTCATTATTTAATACCTATTTGGTACCTTTGTTCATATATTTTGAAACTACGTAGGTACTAAATATATAAACAAATGTACCTAGAAGAAGAAGAAACTAAATAATGAGGGTATTTTGGTGTAAATCTGCATGGTCTGGCCAAGCTGACGGACACAAACTAAAGGCTCTGATAAAAACTAGACTGAAGCCAGGAGCCAGAGGCTTAACACGGACGAAACCGCGGGGCGCAAGCTACTACTTTATATATTTTTTATCATTCCAGTATTTTTACAAGAAGTAATAGACAGCCTCGCTCGAGGCTTCGAAGAGAAGCTAAAGTGCGACTACTTGATATTAGAAATCAATTCATCGAGATACGCATACAACATACAGCTGAACGAAGTTAATTTCTTCGTGGTTCGAGCTTTACTCAGTATCCCAGTGTTAGCTGAGAATAAGAATGTCCTTGGGACTATCAAAGATATTTTCAAATACTTCCATCCGGTTATAATAAATTATATCAAGACAAAGACGTCTATTGAGGATTGTTTGAGAGCTGTTGAAGTAAGTTCTTATCTTTCCTATAGATCTTATCTATATCTATACTAATAATTTAAAGAGGAATGTTAATAACATGTATGTATGTTGGGAGTAATCTCAACACTGACCCTGGACCTATTTTGGTAAAATTTAATATGGACTTACATTGCAGGTTTGAGAGTAACATAGGCCACGTTTTATCCTGATACTTTCACGGGATCGAGACTTGCGCGGGTGAAACAGAGGGTGCAGCTTGTTATACAATACAACTATTTTATTCAGAATAGGTATAGGTACAGGAGAGGTCATAATTATGGCTCACTAGCTGCGCCCCGCGGTTTCGCCCGCGTAAGTCCCGATCCCGCGGGAATTACGGGATAAAAAGTAGCCTATGTGTTATTCTAGGTGTCCAGCTATCTATATTCCAAGTTTCATCGCAATCGGTTCAGTAGTTTTTGCGTGAAAGAGTAACAAATATCCAAACATCCATACAAACTTTCACATTTATAATATTAGTAGGATAGGATGAAGTTGTACTATTTTACTTCACTTAGGGCATCTAATGTAAAAGTTTGTTTGTTGTTATTGGACAAATTGAGATGAAACTTGGTAGGTATGTATGTAGGTAGCTGGATCCCTGAAATAGAACATAGGTCACTTTTTATACTAAAATTTCCACATGATCATAACTTATCCATGGATGATTTGGCAATATTTTTATGGCCGATCGCGTGCCTGACACCAACCCTCCTTGGTATCAAGTACCGCGCGAGGATAACTCCAGGTTCGGTAATCTCCTCCAGATCTTTTCGTCCCCTTTTACGACACCTACAACAAGAGATGGGGTAGCCCTAAAAATATATACGTAAGTATCAAATAGGTGCAAAATCTTGGCATATATAACGTGGAGAATGTAACAGTGCATGGCGAGCCGAAGGTGGTTCGGCCAACCTGACGTCAGAATTCCCGGCTACTTTGTATCGTTAATATTTTCGAAACCACATAAGGTACCAAATAGGTACTAAATAATTAACGTAGTTTGGCCTAAACTGCTTGGTCCGGCCAAGCTGACGCACACTATAGTTCCTTCAAATAATTGATATCCCTATATTCTATTACAGGATAGCTGTATTCAATGTGAGTGGCTTCACGAGAAAAGCGGTCACATAGTACACATGTTATATGACGCAGACATAATAGATGAAGACTCCTTGCTCTCATGGAGGGAGGATCTCAAGGAAAATGAGAGCCCTTTGCTCAAACACTCCTCTTTGATCAAGTTCTTTGAATGGATAGAAGACGCAAGTGAAGAGAGTGATTAAGTTTAAGTAGATTGGTGGAAGTGTGTCCAAAATGCGCAAAATGAAGCTCAAAATACACGACGACACTTACACTTTACCTAAAACACAACACACCTACAGCACATATGCACGGATTTCTTTACATGAGCTGTAGGTGTAAGCTGTTTTAGTTTAAGTGTCATTGTGTAGTTTGAGCTTAAAGAACTTGATTTCCGCATACTCTTACGTAAAAGCTGGGTCACACCAAACGCGTGGCGTGCGTTTTCGTCGCACGTGCGTACACAAGACTTTGGGTGCGCACACACACCTTGATTCGTCAGTCGATACAGCTCTGCGTGCGTTTAAGCGCTACATTTACATGTTACGCGTATCGTTGGCTTTCAGATGAAAGAGAAAGACACGCACGCACGCTACTTCATGCCACGCTTTTGGTGTGCCCAGCTTTAGTCTGCTATATGTAAAAAATATATTTTTTGTAAATAAAAATGTTTATTTATAAATATAGTATCATTTTAAATTAGCTAAGCTTATTAAAGAATATCCATCCAGGTTTTTTGAAACACTAGAATGGAAAGGGGAAGCTTGTATATAAGATAAAAATACAGCCAAATTGATAACCGCCTTTTATTAGAAGTTGGTTAAAAAAATGGATGACATAGAAGCTTTTTAATAGAAAAAAATTAATGGGACATCTATGTTGCTAAATTTTTGTCATCTTTATGTCCCCATATTAGTATAGTAATAATTTACATTCACAGAAGCGTATCCAAGTATTTTTGAACACTTCATGCATGTGATTATGTGTGTTTCATTTTTGGCTTCACTTCATGAGCCCTGAGTCCCAAGCCTGCTTTCACAATTGTGTCTCAATAGTGTCAATAGAATAGTCATTTGCATATTTGATGTGTCTTTGTCATATTTGATAGACAATAATGGTGTCCAATATGACAATTACTATTCTATCAACACTCTATTAAGACAATTGTGAGAACAGACTTGGGACCCTCCACCCCCATGTAAACAAACCATGTTTTGAGAAAAAAGTGAGTACAAAGGGGCTTATAGTAACTTAACGAATAGTAGCATACTGCTGAAACTGTACTGTAGAGAAATTCTTAAACTTATTGATATCAAATGAGGTGGGTTCACATGGGGAGTGAACTTTGATTTGTCTCATATGCGTGTCTCTTCCATTCTGGTGATTGCTTAACACTGCTATCTGAATCATATAGGTTCTTATTGGCCTGTCTTGTATGTCTTTGATTGGTATCATTTCCCAGCCTGAAATAAACAAGTAGGAATTTAGAAGAGAGAGTAATAGGAGTTTTTAATCAAGGTAATGTTAAACCCCCAGAGGTTGTCAGTGGCTTGTTGGTTGAATACATAGCTGCAATATAGAAGGATCCGGGTTTGATTCCCGCCAGGGACAAGTATTTATGCTGGCCATAAATAATTGTTTCTGGTTATGAGTGTTTTCTGTAAGTATCATTATGTATGAATCTACATAAAAGTGATATAATTTGTAGTATATCCATTGTCTAGGATCCATAGTAAGTCTAGTTGCTTCATTTTGGAGCTAGATTGTGCTGTGGTCATTGTCCTCCAATATTTATTGTTATTTTATTAAACTAGGGTAAAGTAAGTTACATTGATAGTTTTTGCCGGGTAGCTGTTAGGCATTAGGTCACCTTAAGTGGCCTAATGGTAGCAGTCGTTAGGTTAAATTAGAAACTACCAGTACATATGATGTTATAACAAATTACCACTTGGTTCTATCAGCTCAATAACTTCAATTTCTTGCAAATCATTAAAATGTGTTCCAGCTCTTATGGATATTCTGCTCGGTGTGTAACTTTCATCTAACTTATAATCAGTGTAAATGTAGATGTGGGAAACCATAGTCTTTCTTTGAAATTGGATGTTGACCAAATGAGGCAGTTGTCCGTCTGACTGCCAATAGGTATCCATACAATCATCCCTCAGTTGATCTATGCCGAACCCTGTAATGAATAAAATAGTACAGTTATTTCAAAAAAGGCCAAAAACCATGAATGATAGCTATCATGCTAAGATTGGTAAATTACTCGCCTGGTTTGCAGGATGAAAGACTCCAGATAGCATGATTTCCGACTTCACGCACTGTTCCCGATCTCTCGCTTACTAGTGGATCTTTCTCTGAAGTCATTTTCAAAGGGCAAAATTGAAGATAAAACGGAAAAACAGTTTCAGATAGAACCAAACACAAATATTGCAAAGTGACCGATTTGTTTGACTTTGACGTTCTTTTTTTTCACTATTATGGCATCTTGTTTTAAAATTAAATAGGCTTTAATCGAAATTTACACGATCAGTCAACTTAAATTTTTTTATTATGTTGGTCAACATGACTGATATTTTATCTGTGGTTGTTTCTGATTGGTTGATAGATTGTCATTTTTTTCTCGAAGGTGTTCTGATTGTGGCCATTTGGAAACTACCCAATGTCAGGTATTAATAAAATCATTCAATAAACAACAGCGTCTATTTTTAGGGTTCCGTATTTACAAGTATTTACGAGGCTAAAGGAATGGAAATCTATGGAATGATTTAGAAATGGTTTTAGTTTTCAATAAACACTTTCATGAAACTCAGCAATCATTTTGTTTACACATTTCCGCCAAAACCCCAGAATTGTCATTGTCATTTTTACTTTGACAGCAAAAACACGGACGCGAAATGAAATGAAATGATTTGGTTCCCGCGTTACATACTTTTTGTGTCGTTAGATGCAAGAAAATAAGAGTTTTTAATAATTCTACAGTGGTTTTCATCGTAAAAACGTAATTCTATAACACAATCGTTTTTGTACGTAGCCAGCTCTCAGAAAAATCCACAATGGGTGTAGGTTTCATTCAATATATTTACCACTTTGTTGTTGTTTACTGATGCTAAACTATAAGCTAATTTCCTAAATTACAGAAAAAGTCGGCAGCGAATGTTAACAAGAATAAGGAAAAACGCCAAGCAAGAAAGGTTGAACAGCGTCGTATAGCTGATGGGATGAGCTATGTAGCATCTGCTAATAAACTCACTGACATGGCTTCACTCTGCAAGGAACTTCTTATATTTCGGAATTTAGACCTCGAGGTGGACATGTACATCCAAAAAGTAACACAGCTAGACAAAGAAGTTCTTGAATGGGCCATCGATCTCACTGAACGGAACATGAGATCATTGTAAGTAAGCCTATAGATAGCTGATGGTTGCGTTTCCAACAAGAATACGGAGTGATTCTTTACAATTAAGAAAATCAAATGATCCTATTTGATCGAGCCATACTATTGGTTCTGACAAACCGATTACTTGTTATGCATCCTTGATGGAAATGTAGCCTAAGTCGTGTGGACATCTTCTACTATATAAAAATAAGTCGGGTTTTCCTTCCTGACGCTATAACTCCAGAACGCACGAACCGATTTCCACGGTTTTGCATTCGTTGGAAAGGTCTCGGGCTCCGTGAGGTTTATAGCAAAGAAAATTCAGGAAAAATTTAATTATCTATAATTTATAAGGCAAAACAACGTTTGCCGGGTCAGCTATATCCATATAAAGAGTAACCTATGTTATTGTTATGGAACATAGATTGTTGTCATAATAATATGATATAATTTTATTAAAATCAGTACAGACACAAATTTTAATAATACAATTTTAAACTACAACCATGTTATGGTTGTTTTCACTACAAATTTAATTATCTTCATTTTAATATGGTACATATTTCTAATGTTTATAAAACTGATCCAAAAAAGCTTTGAACCAGTTGTCTTTAGTCAAGGTATGTCCATATCGACGAAGGAAAATGATAACGTAGTAACCGACACCCTTGGCTAAAATGCTTTTTTAACGTCATTAAAATCAGCGATTTTTTGTGCGTTGAATGGTGTAGGTCCCATAGCTCTACGATGAATATTAACAATTTTAAGATTTTCACAAGTAACGTTGAGTGTCATTTTTTATGACTACAAAATGCTGTAACTAACAAAAAAATCGGTGATTTTTTGTTGTTTTTAAATAAGTCAAATGTGTTCTAGTAAAAATCATTACATGTGGGATTACGTCGCTTATGTAAACATCCTTATTGCGGGTTACGACGTTCTTACTGCCCGTGATTTTGTCAGCACACTGTTTTTCGTCTGTTATTATTTATTGCCTGACAATTGCATCGCAATCGATGTATAGGGAAATAATAAACAAATCAATTACAATTAACTGTATTAATGATGGTAAAGTAGTCTTAAACTTGTTAATAGCATTTACACTGGTGTAGGAAGAAGTGAAATCAGTTACATCATTTTTACATTCTTGATCAATGGTAGTCATACATTTTGGACTGTAGTTACAACATTTCTTCTGCTTGTAAAAAATATATCAAATGCTGTAACTGACAAAAAGTACATTTAAAAATAACTTTAAATAAAATTGATGCACAGTAATAGATTCTCCTATTTAATCTGGAGATACTGTCCCAATATGATTATTCTAGGATCTACAAATACCGAAATATGATTTATTTTTCAAAATCCGAAAAGTGTTTTGGCTCTGGTGAACAATTATATTATTGTCGGTTACTATGTTTTCGTTTTCTTGCGTCGATATAATCACTATGAGATCCTTCTCTATCATATTATGTGGGAAAGGATCCAACAATCCCACTTGGAAACATTCTTTCGGCAGATTTTTTAAAAAAGCAAGCACTATTCAGTTTTTTAAATAGTTTTATTATGAGATTATGAAAAAAAAGACAATAAAAAAAACTCTCTCGCGCATGAAGGGTTCCGTACCACTATGACATTTGGGTACGGAACCCTAAAATGATTTACATTCAATTTTTAAATTTGATAGGAAAATGTGAAATATTTAGCTTCGATCCTTACTCCCTTCATACGACCACACCACTCAAAAAATAAAGAAAAAAAAAACTTTGGCAAAAAGAAAATCTGAAACTTATAAGAAACTCTTTGGTAAGTGAAGGCAGACTGGTATATTTGACAGACAGGGCGGCCATTTTGAATTCCACGACCTACTCGATTCCCTTGTAGTTTTTGAAACACGTTTGTTGTATGGGAGCCCCTCTTAAATATTTGTTTTATTTTGTTTTTAGTATTTGTTGTTGTAACGGCAACCGAAATACATCTTCTGTGAAAATTTCAACCGTCTAGCTATTACGGTTCATGAGATACAGCCTGGTGACAGACGGACGGACCGACGGACAGACAGACAGACAGACAGACAGACAGCGAAGTCTCAGTAATAGGGTCCCGTTTTTACCATTTGGGTACGGAACCCTAAAAAGGTGGGCAGTTAGGGGGACCCTTTTTAAGAAGGAAGAAGAGCTCTTCAAACAAGTAACCCTTACTGCTAAAGTCTTGTTATATATTTTTTAACAAATTTCAGGTACGAGACCTGCGCATGGGGTTGGAACCGTGACCGCAAAGTCGAGGAGATGAGTGACCCAGAAGCCTGGTACCTCATTGCCAAGGAAAACAGCGGGAAACTCCTTGCATTCTCACACTTCAGATTTGACATGGACTATGGAGAACCTGTTCTTTACTGGTAGGTATAATTAAAATCCTTTAATTTTCAGTGAAAATCGTACTAGATAGTTGGTGGGGTAAAAACTGTGAAGTTCCACAAAACTTACTTTAGAGAAAACATTTAAAATTTATCCACATAATCATAATGCATGTCCGACACTGAGCGGGATTCAAACCACCCATCATGCATTCATCAATGTGTAATTATGTTTTTTCTTTAAAATATTTCTATGAACATCCAGTGCAGTCCAGTGCACGTTGAATGGTCACACCAGTAAATATACAAAAAAAACGGCCAAGTACGAGTGGTTCTGTACAAAGGGTTCAAAAAATCCTTGACAAGGTTATGCTACGTTAGCATTTATTTTTACGTCTGGCGCCACTAGACGGCGCCATTGGTAAAAAATAATTGCGATATTGTTACAGCGCTATATGTATAATTGCGATACATACACCGCCTGTTTTTACACTTTGGGTATGAAACTCTAAAACACTAGAACCTATGGTAGCTATGTAGGCTTCACAAAAAAAGTTGCATTTAAGAAAACAATCATTTATTTTTTATAATTTAACCTTACATGATAATATTTACACCTAAGAAGAAATAATACATAGAAAATTCGTACAACAATCCAAAGGCTAATCGATCAGCTTATGTAAATTAAATACACTGTTCAATTAGCCTTTATTTTGTACCTCCACAACAGACATAAGAGAAAACTTATGTTTTTCTTAAACAGTCTTCTTTCAAATATTACTTTCTCTCGGGGCCACCATCGGATACATCGACTGGAGAAGTATCGAAACAGTAGGTGTAGGATGAATGTGGTTATTAGTGCAGCTGCTAAACTAAGCGCTATAACATCCAGTAGGAGGTACTGGTGTAATGAGAGATCTAGGGCTGGAGATCTCAAGTGAGTGGCTCCTTTATGTCTAAGGACATATTCGATCCAGTACACGCCCGTATCTAATGGCCGCATTGGTCTATCTAAGAAAATTTCCCGCAGTTTTCGCGCTTTTTCTTTGTAACTGAAATAAGATTTACACATTTTATTAATTTTTAGGTCAAAATTCAGTACCATGTATTACAGAAGTATTTTAAAGAGAAATGCTTCTCAAATACTGAAATACATTATTAGTATTTATTAGTGAAAATTTCAAATGTCTAGCTATCATGGTTTATGAGATACAGCCTGGTGACAGACGGAGAGACAGACAGCGAAGTCTCAGTAATGGGGTCACGTTTTTACAGTCGAAAGTTTTCTTACTCACCTAGGATTTAGTAATAAATCGTGAAGCGCTATTCGCCAGTCGTATTTTTCTGATTCCTGAAGTTTAAGAATTCGTGCAACCCCTCGATCCGCCATTGCTTGTGCGTTGAGCGCCTGGTCGGCGTACAGTGGCACCATCAACATAGGCACTCCGCAAGCGACTGCCTCTTGCGTGCCCAGGAGTCCCCCGTGGGATATGAACAGCTTCACGTTTGGATGACCTGATAAATTAACATAATATAACGTTGTAGAACAAGTCTATAAATAAACTAGCAGAGTCCCGGTTTTACCCGCGCGTCAGTCCCGATCTTGTGGGTTTTTCTAAAAACTTTTTCTTAGTGGATACCTACACACTACAAAGACCGCACTCTCCAAATTTCATGTCTCTAGGACCAGCGATTTGGGCTGCTTAGTAGGTCAGTCAGGACATTATTTTTTTATAGTTAAATTATGTGAACATCACACAGCGCCTCTAGCCCCATGGTAAGCTACTAAGGTTGTGTTACGGTGACTAGACAACGGATATAATACTTATATTTATTTATCTTGTGTAAATACATACATTATTTTACCATACATACGCAGGCGCAGGCCAAAAACAAATATATTTTTTTTAAGCATAAATACTTGCGCCCGGCGGGATACGAACCCGCAAACTTCTGCATTGCACTCAGGTATTCGCCCGACCCGCCATAGAGATCGTCAAAATAAATAAATATGGTTAGACAGCTCGGCTAGGCCGATTTTTATGATGTTTGACTTATTATATTCGTCTTTTTTTGTTGTTTTATAAGTATTCGACCAACTTATAAAACTAAATTTGTCTGACTTTGCCAGTTTTAAATATCTGTACTTACATAGTGTCGCGTATTGAGGGATCCAATTCATGGTATAAACATTATCAGGTACAGTCAGATTCCCCGGTAACAGTCTCCTATCAGTTTTGACGAAAACAATCTGCGGTAGTTGCGCGAACGTCTCAAAAATCTGAGACAGCGTGTCGCTCGGTATCGTCTCGATCCGTGACATTGAACCGAAACTCCAGTAGATTACTCCTTCGCTAGATGCGTCCAAAAGTTTTTTCATATCCTACAAAAATCAAAACATATGACTCATCTCTCGGTCTGAGTACCTATCTCCTTGTACCATTCATCGACTGAATGAGCAGACAAACAATAGTCATAATTTCTCATAATTTGGCACTAACAGATGATTACGAGAACTTTATCGAAGGAAGAAGTCAGGGGTCGTCGGGCGATAGGCCGTTTTCTTATTGTGCTGTGAAATGTAGGTTAATGGTCGATGTATCGGCTTGTTCAATAAATCAGTAAAACTACATGTATTCGCTAATTACTTGACCTAAACTAACGACCACCCTGTTAAAAGAAACAACTAGAAGAAACGCGGTAACTATTAAAACTTGAAGATCAGATCGAAATGATGGAAAATTTGCCTCTGATCTAAATATTTGAGATCGAAGTCTGTACCTACCTATTAAGTAAGATATAGCTAAGACATTGGCACATTATTCCGCTTGACCTAGTGACTCGGGAACTCGATACGCAGAGCGCATGCCGCCCCAGAGTTACACCGATAAGAAATCTCACCATTGTGCATTGAAGTGAATGCAGTTTATCTATGTAAAATAAATAACTTGTAATCGAGTCTATAATAACAGAGATTTACCTTAGGCAGTGTCTGTGTGTCATCCAAATGCAGTCCACCCACTTCAACTAGATTCGGAACCAACGGTCTGACTTCATTAATACTGAAATGGCTATTTGAAAGAACCAGGCTATAATTGTGTGCCAAAGCTTCTAATTTAGGCCCAGCTCCGAAAAGTTGATCTGCTATTATCTGAAAAATGGAAAAAATATGTTTAAAAATTATAAAAGGAACATCATGTATCCGCGTATAGGTCATCCCTGTTTGAAAACTTACTTGTGAAGGTATCTGCGACTTGAATCTGTATAATATTTTAGCGAAAACAACTGCGAACGTATTTGTGAATCTTTCCCATAAAGTCATCCGTTGTCCATAACCCATCATATAAGACGGAATGTAAGCAGTCGAATCTGGATTTCCTAATTGTTCGTTTACCCACGGCAGTGGCACACTTGACAAAAAACCGACCACTGGTGCTTTGAACTTGTAAGACAAAGGCAAGAAACAATCACTGCCAAAAACTTCGACGATCACGAGATCATAATTCGCTGAAGAGTTCACCAAAGCTCTTACGGATGGATTTTGTGAAACTATATTGCAAGCGTCCACGCATTCTTTCATAATCTGCTCCAGGTTTCTGATAAAGCTTGGCTTGATGGAATTGTCTGGCTTGGTTAGGTTGTTGCTGATTTCTGGTATCGTTCCGGCTAAGCTGATTTGTTCTACGTTCGCTGGTGGCTTTTTCTGCAAATAGAAAATTATAGCCAATTAGACAGACTCGTATAAAATGTTCACGTAATGTGTGTGCGAGCACATATTTAGTCTGGCGAGGTAATGGTCAGCTATCTTAACTGAAATTATAAAGAGGAAAAGTTTGGATTTACATAGGTATGTTTGGGTGAGTTTGTTGGAGGTAATCTCCGGAATAAAATAATCGATTTCGATTAAACTTAACTTATGGGATCGGGCCTAATAAGAGTGAAACCAAGGGACAATGGTAGTCAATTGTAAGAAATACGTATTGTGTGAAATAGTCTCTCTCGAGAGACACAAAGGGGCAGCGTGCGCCCGCGCCCGTGGCAGATAACGTGAAACATTGTGTCTACATCTGCGATAATCTCATCAAGTAGGTATGAATGAACTTGATCAATCACTGACACGTTTAATTGGTACTTAATATGTTACGAGATGAACATTATTATTGAAAAAGATAAGAAACACTCAGAGATATGTAACCATAGAAACGGCTTGTTGTAACAACCCAAAATAAATGAATTAATATTATTATTTTATTTATTTTAAAATAGTAAACAAATTTGACAGCTGTATTTTTCGCTCTCACTTAAATTGATATAGTACATGCCGCTCTTACTTTAAATTCAAGGCAATTTACTCTCACTTTTTGTAGCCACGAAAAGTCAAAGAAGGCGCATCAAAAACTACTTGTTTTATATGCCACATGATTTAGGAAGACTAATTTAAAATTGAAATCTGTATAATTATTAATTACATAAATAATTTAAAAAGCCCTGACTGACTGACCAATACATGTACATCAACTCAAAGGCTAAACCGCTGTTGGCTGGTTCGTGAAACATGTTTAGCAGCATGTGTAGATCCATTTATAGATTTTTCGAAATTCCCGAATTACGCGGGTGAAACCGCCTGAAGCTGTTAGTTGCTTATAAAGCTTATAAAACCTGTAGCTAAACATTGTGTTTTTTTTTGTTATAAGAATAAGAATATTTTTATTGCTATAACTGTGTATATTGTAGGTCTTAAAATATAAATAGTTTCAACAGTTTACTCATTTCGAGCATGCAATAAGGTGAGGTGACAGTGGGGCCTTAAAATATAATTTTAGTCAAAAGTAGAGCAACAATAAATATACAGACTATGGAACCTTGCAGAAATTAGTCGCTCGGATTGTATGTACATGAGTTTTTTTAATTAACTTAAACGAAGTAATGGAAATAGACCATTTAGTTAATCACCTTCTATGTAAAAGTTGAAAGTAAACCTGTTAACCAGCTTTTTGAATATTTTTGGATGTAGAAGTATTGTTAAAGTTATAACAACACTAGCTGGCTCCTGCGGTTTCAGTTACCTCGCAACGTGCGATATAACTTACGGGTAGCCTACACGTGGGTTAGGTATAAAATTAAATTAATAATCCCAAAGAAAAGAGGTCAATCATATTTAAATTTCTTGGTAGATTTTCACATTGATTTTTCTATATTAAAGCTTATCCGAAATATTACGAATATTGAACTAATGAAGTTTCACTAAAAAAAACCACCACATTTAATAAAAGTAACAAAATACGTTTTTTTTTGTTTACTCGTTTATAATTTTATCTGGTTCTTCACTTAATTAATAATTAGAATGTCCCCACTTATCTCTAAACGCTAACCGCTTACTCCATTATTCGTTATGAGTTTAGTTACCTATAAGATATCGTGTTCTTTTGAATGAGTAAACCACGGATCAGATTGGTAGACCCATTGAGGTCCGCCCATTGATTCATTGACCAACCGATTGATTGATTAATGTCATCTTAGGGATCTAATATTTTTAAACAATATTTTGTCTCGATTCTTCACAATAGTATCGCGTTTAGGTATAATTTGTATAAAACCTTACGTTTCGGGGCTTTCCAGCTCCCCATGGTTACAGGCACAGTGTATCAAAAAGCTTTTAAATCGCGAAAAAACTAAGAAAATATTACCTTATTTGAATAAAAATTGAAACAATAATAAATTGAAAATTCAATGCCTGTGTCTGCCATTCCAGGCTTTCCGTTCAAGTCGAAAATGTACTCAAAAAATACTTACCATTGGGAAATGCGTAATGAGTGTGATGTTGTGTTGATTAAGAGCTAGCTGTTCGATGAGTTTCCCGTACATGGCGTAGTGGCTTTTGGTGTTGGTCGGGAAGACGGCAAGGAGCCGCGCCGCGTCCGCCGCGGCTGCTATCACCAGTACCACCAGTACCAACGCCTGCATCTCACCGGAGCTCGGGACGGTTTGCCGCCATCCGCTAACCTTACCAGCCACTCGTGACTTTTGCCGAGATAACGTGTGACGTTGGACTCACCCTTCCTTGATAATCGATATTTTTCGGAAGTGACCTGCCGCGGTCTGCTACTTTCTTGGAAGACCTCAGTTTCTCAATCGGTTATCGTAGCGTTAGTCGTTCGTTTGCATCTAATGCAGTGCTTCGCTGTCTTCGTAGTGACGGTTAAATTTCTTGCGTTTGTAAGAAAAAGGAGATACAATTAGTGATCGAATCAGTAAGCTGACCATTTAGGCTTCTTTTCTTTTTCCAACGCTTTGTGTATCCTAACGAAGTACCTACTTTCGAAAATCAATCCTACTATTCTACTTCCTACTAATATTATAAAGGTGAAAGTTTGGTTTGTACCTAAGTATGTTTGTTACTCCTTCACGCAAACACTTCTGAACCGATCTTCTTCTGTTCGTGTAGTGGTTTGGCTCACCTAGTGGTTTTCAGGTTGACCTTACGCCTGTCATCGAAAATAACAACCACCACTTACTGCTTAACGTATCTTCCTAAGCACGGAGAAGCTGGAGAAAATGATGATTTTTCTGCCACAAATAATATCGGTCACCCATCCAAGTAATGACCGCGTCGAGCGTTGCTTAACGCAGCTAGGCCAATGAGCTTCTGGACCGTTTGAAACTTGATATGCAGCTGGAGAACTGTTTAGTTTTATGCCGATATTTCTGCGGGATGGGGACTTACGAGGGTGATAACGCGAGACGTACCTAGTAGAATAATGCAATCTAATAGACTGAAAAATACGACTATCCCTCAATAAGGTTATTTTCTTTCGTCCCCATAAAGGTAAACAATCTGTCTGGGTCGAATTTGAATGTTAGGTATTTGTACAGGAGTAGTCTGAAGTGCCGAGTATAATATTGACTACTAGCAGCGCTCGGTAGTTTTTGCGTGATTGAAATACAAACATCCAAACAAACGAACATCTAACCTTTCGGATTTAAAATATTACTAGCTGACCTGGCAAACGTTGTTTTGCCTTATAAATTATAGTAAGTAGCCGATTCTCAGGCCTACTGAATACGCATATAAAATTTGGTAAAAATCGGTCGCGCCGTTTCGGAGGAGTACGGTAACTAACATTGTGACATGGAAATTTTATAAATTAGAAGAAGATTAGATAGATATTAGTGGGACCAACGCGTATCAACCCACAGAACTGCTAGTAAAAATAATAGATAAAAGAAAAGATTAAAATACCATCAGGGTAAGAGAAAATATAACGTGGAGCATGTAACGGTGCGGATGGTGAGAAATCGAAGGTGGTTCGGCGAACCTGACGTTCGAATGACCGACCTCTTCATATCGTTAATATTTTCAAAACCACTTAGGTATGAAATATATGAGCAAAGGTTCTAAATAATGAGCGTAGTTTGGTATAAATATATAACAGTGCGTTTCATCTTTAAATTCCTATGCCGTTATGTTGCTAGCAAACCTTGAATGTGCTATACCTTATACCAGCGCTTATACCAGCGGTTCCCTTAGCCCCCCAAAGGGGGCGTAGAGACTTCTACAGGGGGCGCGGGCCACCTGTATAGAAAAACCTGCGATAGCTGAGAGAATAGATTCCAGACTGCTCAATACGACTTATGAAATTATGGGAAATTGAGGCCTGTTAAGAACATAATATTATTTCCTCAGTGGGCAAATGTTAACAACCTTATTGGCCCCGCGGCCACCTCACGGGCTCTGTCAAAGGCGTTTGGTACTACTTACCAAATACCATTTGTATTACTTTGTAAAACTTTAATGAGCAATAAAAATAGTTGTTTTATTATTTAATACTTTTTTTTTTTTGACCTGATACTCTGGACTGGAGGATGGGGAGGGGCGCGGTTTTTTTTTGTGGTCGAAAGGGAGCTTCATTCTTCACTCATATTCATATAATAAATCTCCCTGAATTCAAGGTAGCACATTCAAGGCAATTAAGTCCGACTAGTCGGTTCCAAAATTGCCGACTAGTCCAATTTTGGAACGACAAAATTGCCGGCAATGCAGATCATTATAATTCCGAGATATTTGGGTTAATCATGATCACTCGGCGATTGGTGCTATTTTTGGATAAGTTTGCACTTTGAAAGCTGTAGCGAAACTTTGGTTGAAATAAAAATAAAAGTTCGAAAAAAAATGGAGCTGAGGCATAGTTATGACATTTTAGATGTTTAGATGATGTATGTAAGCTATGACGTGTTTTGTTTACGATTTTCTGACTTCTAAATTGTACTACTAATTGAATAAATATAGGTTTTATTGTATAATTGTTTGTTGCCTACTAGTCGGTTGAACTGCCGACTAGACGGCATTCCCGACTAGTCGGCGACCAGTCGGCCCATCTCTAGTAAATAGCCATATTTTCTATTATCATTAAAATAATCGCTATAACTAATTGACATACAATCGTTAATTAAAAAATACCGATGCGTTTGCTCATTAAAAAATATTGACAGGATCATGATAATCGCGATATTTTTCTAATTTATCGACTGTTAAATACTTCTGTCAACGATCACAATGGTAATCTATCTTTTCCCAACTCTTAATTTGAAAATGATCATAAACGAACATTGTATCCGATAGGTACAAATACCTAAGCTACCACGGAATAGACAGGGTTATACATACGATAACCTTTGCGGAACTTTAGTCTCACTTTAATTAGGTATACAAAATAATTAATATGTACTTAATACTCATCATACAAATTTCACGATTGATATGAAGTGATCAATCGTTAAATGCGTTATAGTAAATAATATGATATTTATTATGCAACGTCCAGTTTTTGTGCTGTACCTGATGTGCATAAGTAGTCTAATAACGGCAATAAGCAAATTATAAATTAACTAGCAGTGCCCACGACTTCGTCCGCCTATTTATTTTTGGACTATCCAACACTGAAAGAATTTTTCAAATCGGTCCAGCGGTTCCTGAGTTTAGCGCGTTCAAACAAACAAACTCTTCAGCTTTATAATAATAGAAGATAAAAGATAAGCCCCATTCTATTTTTTTTTTATAATCGACTGGCTGCGTCCCGCAGTTTCACCCGCGTGAGTCCCGATCCCGTAAGAATATCTGCCTGTTACTTCTCGATAATGTAGCTTTCTTTTGGTGAAAGAATTTTTAAAATAATCCAGTAGTTTTTGAGTTTATTCATTACAAACATACAGACACACACACACAAAAATACAATTCCCTCCTCTTCATAATATTAGTGTAGATAAAGCATTTGACCAATATCTCATGTAATGGTAAGTCTAAGATGAAGCACGCTTACCTATAGAAGATAGATAGAATAAGGAAATTAAATAAATTATATTATGTTTAAAAAAAAACATTGAGACAGACTTTATTTCGATTACTTATTTTTAAGCACGCTAGAAAGCGAAGCACGCTTATGCCGATGGCAAGTAAGGTCATACACATAGGGTATCACTCAATCGTATGTTGTGATATGGAGACAATTTACACTCTGAATATCTACGTATAGGTAGGTACACATTCTAGAATATGAATTGTCGATTGTACTCCTAATTAGTGCTTTATAATGACGTTTACAATGATTAATCATCTCGTTGTTATCTCTTGCAAAGTGCACTTGTTCGAATCACTTTTATTTACTTTTATGTGGAGCTTATTATGAAATCGTTTTGTCGAGAAATCTAGTTACATTGATATAAGTTAGTTTTGTTTCAAAATAGAGTTATTCGGGTTTTGTACTCAACATGGTACCCTTATAGTTTCGTGATGTCGGTCTGTCTGTCCGTGGCTTAGCTCAGAGACTTCTATAAGAAGCTGTAACTATGAGTTTAGGTACATATTGAACCCTACACTGCACGTGGCCCGACAAGGCACGTACTGGCCTTTTTCCGTCTTAGGTATTTTGTATCCTTATTTATCCTGACTTATAAATAGTACTTATTTATTATAAGTAAATAAACTTTTAAACTGACACGATTTTTAGGTACTCGTATTTCTATTTTATCCCGGGTCTTATTCGCGTATATATATTTTTTTATTCTCTTATCTCAACGTTTTATAATAATTATCATTTATTTCGACCAACATTAGGATCAATACAAATTAGTATGTTAGTATAGCTTACCCTAATGTTTTGACTATATTACAATAGTGTTATTCTCCTCGCGACCAATACGCGAAGTATTAATTACTAACTGCACCCTGCAGTTCGGTCGGTTAAGTCTTGTTCCCGCAAGAATGTCGGGATATGAAGAGTAGCCCATGATGCTCTAGAACTTTAATTTGCTTATTACAGAATCAATAGCACTTAAAAAACTAACTTTTAATACATTTACAAATAAATAAATATAAGTATTATATCCGTTGTCTAGTCACCGTAACACAAGCTTAGTCGCTTACCACGGGGCTAGATCGCGCTGTGTGTTGTTCACATAATTTATTTATTTATTTTATCTTTTATTTATTTACACAAAGCTTACTGCCAATGACTGATTCTCACTTTTTACTACTAACATATGATACATTTACACAAACTTAAGCTGGCTATAGTGGCTATATTCCAAATTTTATCACAATCGATATAGTAGCTTTATAATATTAGTAGGATTATTATGCCCCTATCCAACTGCGCCACGTGCGGTAGGTACATATACCTAGTGAATGTTTACTACAATTTCATTACGTAGACAAGTTTAGGTAAGAAACGTAAAATCTGCTTATCGTACATTAACCCGTGTAGGTTAATTAGCTTAGAAACAAAACGATCTTTTTTACACATTATATTGTACCTACCTAGTTACATAAAACAAAAACAATTAGGTATGATAACGTACATAACTAAATTAGTGAATCCGTGTTATGTCTAGGCCTTTTTTTTTAAAGGAAAGGAAGTGAGAACAAGTACAATGCCTCGTTTATTGATTACTAGCAGCCCTCCGCGGTTTTACCCACGTAAGTCCCGATATCGGGAATATCGGATAGCCTATTTGTTATTCTAGGTCTCTATATTCCAAGTTTCATCGCAATCGGTTTAGTAGTTTATGCGTGAAGGAGTAACAAAGTCACATACGTCTTGCAAACATTAGCGTTTATAATATTTATTAAATTAATAATTAATTACGAGTATAATTATTATTCATTAATTAGTTAATAAATTATTAGGATATTCAACACTAAATAAATCGTACTTGGCCGGGTTAACGGTCCGGACCTTAAGAGGAAAATTCAGAACCTTTACAAATAGTAACAATGATAAATTGTAATCGTTTAGGGTGCAGTCCTCGGGTTTTTATTTGTATTTTCGTTGAAATTGGTGAAGGCAAATTGTCTCGACGTTATATCCTTTAACAGTTCCTAAAAATAGATTTTCGAAGTCCACTAATAAGGAAACCAATCCCAACGGAAAATAGTAAAAAATTCGAGAACTATCTCCTTAAGTAGAAAGCATTTGACTACAATGATGAAAATGTCTACAAGAAAATTGTCTAGCTAGGTGTAAAATCCCCCATAGACTAATTTGAAATGGATCACTAGCAGTAGCATCTTTCTCCTTCTCGTCTCTCATGGAGACTCACCAGTTCTATGGTTGGTTATGCCTTATTTCTATATTTCAGTTACGAAGTGCAAGTGGAGACGGGCGGGCGGCGGCGCGGGCTCGGGCAGCGCGCGCTGGCCGTGCTCGAGCGGCTCGCGCGCGCGACGAGCATGCGCTGCGTGCGGCTCACCGCGCTCACGCACAATCCACACGCGCTGGCCTTCTTCAGAGCTTGCGGGTGAGTCGCTGATTATGTTGTATAGGAGAAAACCGACTAGGACTCACGAGGGCATGAATCACTTGCCAATACAGTTTACTACACTTTCATTTTATTACAGTAGACTCTCGTGGCGTCCTATTGCCCCTTATAACCTTATTGCAGTTTGTTTTTCATACCCATTTTTACGATTTAAGAGGAACAATTTTCATAAATACCTTTTTAGTAAGTAGGCCTAGCCTTTCCAACAAAATAAGGTAAATTGCTTAATTTTGACGGCTCTGACGTGTATGGCGCACTTCGCAAAATGAGCACTCACCAAAAAATGCGCATTTTGCGAAATGCTCATTATGAGAAATGCTCCTTTTGAAAAGTGCACATTATGAGAATTGCCCCATGTGAGAAAGCACATTCTGCGAAATGCTCATTTTTTGGCGAGTGCTCATTTTGCGAAGTGCGCCATACACGTCAGATCCATTTAGACATTAAAGAAAAAAATAATACGGACTAGTTGTTCTTCTAAAATTCAATATCATCAAAAGAATTTAAAACCCACGCCCCTGCAGACCACCTATTTTTACTTATATTCACATATAGGGTTTATTCATTTTCCAGCTACACAACAGACGAGACAAGCCCTGCGAAAGAGCACGCGGCCCACTACGAAATACTCAGCAAAGCAACTCAAGACGAGCCTAGCGAGAGCGACTCGACAGCGGCTGATTAGTACCTAGTCTTAACTTCACTAGCTGTGAGTGATTGTCTTATTTATTAGTAGGTACACTCAGATTACCAATTAAGTATACAGCACGCACAATTATTGTGCGTGCTGAATACTGTATACATAATTAGTAATCTGACTGTACAAGTTTTATATGTAACACTAAATTGGAGACCGTATCCTTTCAACGCTGTTGCCGTACCTATAAATGTATTCATTTGTAATGTTATGCAGCTACTAATCATCGTCTATGAGTAAGGGGGATAGTGATTAAAGGCATTAATTAAGAAGAAAGTTGGGGAATACATTTGTACGGAAATAGTCCTGACAGGATACGCACTTATTAAAATTAGTCAAGTTCTATACAATACAGGGAATAGCGAAATATACTCAACAAAATCAAGGAAGTGATTCTCATAATAAATATTATGGAAATTAAAATAATTCATCGGACAATCGAATTTGTAGATATTGCAAAAAAACTAATTTATGTTAAGTTTTCTGCGTGCTATTGCGTAGACCACACGAATACTTACCATCAGAGGCTCGTCTGTCAGTATAAAGAATGAAGAATAGGTATATAACGTGTTTCGATTTGCAGTCGAAAGGGGGTTGTTCGAAGCGTATAAGCGAACAACTTTGGTTCTACGACTTTTGGGTATTTGAAAATTTCGAGATTAAGAGAAAGTCTATCTACTCTTTTCTCCATACAAACTTTACAAACGACTCTTTCCCCCTGTTTTAGTGTTGGTGTTAGAATGCCGCCGGGTACCTACTAAAATTTTTAAAAGAATTTTTTCAAAAAAAGAAATCTGTTTTTGCCATAAAATCTATACCAGCCATGCATGACCATGCCCCTACGTTTTGATATTTTTTTCATATTCTTATTTTCCTAAATTTTATTTCTATTATAATTACAAAATAATAATAAAAACAAAACGTAGGGGCATGGTCATGGCAGATATATGTTTGGCTCTAATGTCTTTATCCAGGGAGAAAACAGTCGACTACGTTTGTATGGAGAAAAAGTGGGTAGATTTTCCTCTTAAAGTTACTTGAAAATCAGCTGTTTCTTTGAGTTAGAGATCATTGACCTTAAGATGACCATCTATTATATATAATGGTTTGTCGTCAACGTTAGAAATAATTACTTAAATATTATATTTTTCACATCTACCCGTGCTTATCTGAAACAAAAACAACGTATCTACTTATTTACTTGGAAATTGTAATGAGAAAAATAATGACTCGTTAATAAAAGTCGAGAGTTAATTGGTATCGTCCAGTAAGTGTGTTAAGGCCAATTGAATCAACTTTTGTTTGCATATTTTTCTTAATAATATAAAAATGATATATAATTACAATAATAACCAATATAGGTATAATTATCTATTGGTATATTATTTACAAAGGCCCTCTTATTCAGTTATTTACCTAGAGTCCTGAGTGAAGCGTGTGATTTAAGCTGCCCAAGACTAAGTCAGGCTTAATAATATAAGTACAATAATAACCAATATAGGTATAATTATGTATTTGTGTCTAAACTGCAGTTACAAAGGCCCTGTTATACAGTAATGTATAATGGTTGAAACGTCGAGGTAAGAAAATAAATAATAATACGCGTTTAAGACCCGGAGAAACGTAACTATGTTAACAAATCGTGTGAATTTAAAAAGTTCAATGTTCGTGGTCCTGAGTGAAGCGTGGGATTCAAGCTGCCCAAGACTAAGACAGGCTCTATAACCGAGCTGAATAATCTACTTTACACATCTACTGCGAGACAATATAAAAGCTACAAAAATAAGGAAAAAAATAGCATTTTTTCTACAAAAAAACAAATCAAGTTTAACCCTGAAGTGTGGGTACATACACTGAAAAATAAAATTTTCAAATATAGTGCATAGTCACTATCCAGGTCTCTAATTTTTACCCGACTGCCGAAGGAGGGTAATGTATTTCGAGCGTATGTGTGTATGTATCCAATTTTCGTTTGTCACTCTCTGTAGCCTAAACGGATAAATCGTTAAAATGACTATCTAATTTTGTTTTGGCCCGATTGGAACTCAATGTATGGAAGCATAACAGTGAAACAATTGAAAGTGTGGCCCGTTTGTGCATAAGCCAAAGGTGTCATCATATTAGATTAGTAATTTAAGATTAAGTTACTGAACTAATTTTGTCATAGGATACATTTGTTTCGTTTTTTTAGACTAATTTATCTACTTCTATGTACCTACATCTGTATTTAGTTTATGTATTTAATACTTAGTACGTATGTAATTCTTGTTTGGTGAAAATGTACGCTCAAGTGTACTGTGTACCCTTTTAGCTTAATCTATTTGTCAATACAATCATCTTTAAGAATACTTACACGTGGTAAATGTATTGAGATATTATGTACTAGTGCTAGAGGTCTGTCTCAACTATGTTTCTTTTACACGACATATACAGGATGTTAGAGTTTATGAAGCAGCTGGTTTTACACGTACGTATGTTCTAGGTAAACCACTTTTAGTACTACGACTTTTCGAATTTTGTCCCTTCTGTCCCTTTATTTAGTTTGGACTACTATAATCTTACTAGAAAATATTTTTAAGGAGAAATACATCATCAAAAATCCTCCCATGACAGGATTCGAACCTGTGCCCCTCGCTTGCCGGGCGAGTGGCAAGCGAGGGGCACAGGTTCGAATCCTGTCATGGGAGGATTTTTGATGATGTATTTCTCCTTAAAAATATTTTCTAGTAAAAAATGCCTTGAGCAATAAAAACATAAGAAATATTACTATAATCTTATCTTAAATTGACTTTATTTAAAAAAAACAGCTGATTTGAAAAGATGAACTATTACGTAATTAAAAAAAGTTTTAATATAAACTTATAAGCAGCTGTGCTCCATAAGCCCCAACACCTTGTATACAAAAAGCCGCTGCAGCGCTGAGCGCTATAACACTCGTGTTTTAATGAAACATGTACCTACTACTAGTTAAAGTGCATAATGCATAATAGGTAAACTACTTATTATTATTTTTATATTTTATTTATACCTACTTACATGGATTCATGTTTTTATACTGATAACTTTCTTAGGCCAATATTTTATTGACAGTCTAAAGCCGGCCTCATTTTGGGTACGTTTTCGCCCAAACATTCGTGCTCTAACGCACGGAGCCGGACAAACAATCCCATCCTTCCAAATACTATGAAAGCGCGCAGACAGCATACGAATTAATCGTACGTATACTGACTCGTATGCAATATGCGCGCTTCGTGCGTTAGCGCACGCACCAATGATTTCGGATGAAAACGTATACAAAGTGCGGCCGGCCTAATACTTGCCTGACAGCGTTCTAATTGTAAATTTATATGTTTTAATATAATGGATATACCTTTGTATTTTTAAGTACATTCTGTTTTATTTCTAATCAAGTAATCATTGACAAAATACCAAAGGTCGCTTTTTTGGAACGAACGGAACTAATCAAAACATCCCTACTACAATTACTAATTTTATATTTCGAACGCTCAAATTGAGAAACTTTGAAGAATTATTGGTCGATCGTTAGAAAAAAAAACCGGCCAAGTGCGAAACTCGCGCACGAAGGGTTACGTACCACTATCACAATTGGGTACGGAACCCTAAAATGGTTTACAACAACTTTGATTCAAAGAAAATCTGAAACTTATAAGAAACTCTTTGGACAGTGAAGGCAGACTAGTATATTTGACAGATAGGGCAGCCATTTTGAATTCCATGACCAACTCGATTTGACTCGACCAATCAGAAGCGACCTCACATCGTACTAGAATTCCCTTGTAGTTTTTGAAACACGTTTGTTGAATGGGAGCCCCTTTTAAATAATTGTTTTATTTTGTTTTTAGTATTTGTTGTTGTAGCGGCAACCTAAATACATCTTCTGTGAAAATTTCAACCGTTTCTAGCTATTACGGTTCATGACATACAGCCTGGTGACAGACGGACAGACGGACGGACGGACGGACAGACAGCGAAGTTTCAGTAATAGGGTCCCGTTTTTACCTTTAGGTACGGAACCCTAAAAAGCTAGTGTTCCCTCTGTGGCCATCAACAACATATTTTAAACAGAACGTTTGTAGCGCGGTACTTGGTTAACTAAAAGATAGTGTGTAAGAAGCTAATAATAGCTACAGACTACGTTTAACAAATCCAGCTTAAAGGTTATAAAATATTCGGTAATTCCGACCAATAAGTTTTAGTACTTGATTTCCGTAAAAGATGTTTTGGAAGAATGGAATTATAGTTATTTATTAGTTACGGTCAGAAATTGAAAAACAAAATCACTGTGTAAAATAGTATAATTAAAATCTCATCGTGTTCATATCACAGTTATCTACTATATAAAAATAAGTCGGGTTTTCCTTCCTGACGCTATAACTCCAGAACGCACGAACCGATTTCCACGGTTTTGCATTCGTTGGAAAGGTCTCGGGCTCCGTGAGGTTTATAGCAAAGAAAATTCAGGAAAAATTTAATTATCTATAATTTATAAGGCAAAACAACGTTTGCCGGGTCAGCTAGTCTACTATATAAAAATAAGTCGGGTTTTCCTTCCTGACGCTATAACTCCAGAACGCACGAACCGATTTCCACGGTTTTGCATTCGTTGGAAAGGTCTCGGGTTCCGTGAGGTTTATAGCAAAGAAAATTCAGGAAAAATTTAATTATCTATAATTTATAAGGCAAAACAACGTTTGCCGGGTCAGCTAGTCTACTATATAAAAATAAGTCGGGTTTTCCTTCCTGACGCTATAACTTCAGAACGCACGAACCGATTTCCACGGTTTTGCATTCGTTGGAAAGGTCTCGGGCTACGTGAGGTTTATAGCAAAGAAAATTCAGGAAAAATTTAAAAAGAAAAGCTGGAAAATCAAAATCAAACTCAGCGATTTTGACATGACGTATGACGTATGACGTATTATTTAACGAGCAGGACAACGTCTGCGGGGTCAGCTAGTCTACTATATAAAAATAAGTCGGGTTTTCCTTCCTGACGCTATAACTCCAGAACGCACGAACCGATTTCCACGGTTTTGCATTCGTTGGAAAGGTCTCGGGCTCCGTGAGGTTTATAGCAAAGAAAATTCAGGAAAAATTTAATTATCTATAATTTATAAGGCAAAACAACGTTTGCCGGGTCAGCTAGTTATTAATAAATAATTTTAAATATAAGTAACGGCTGTTAGTTATGCCTTTACGCCATAAGTTTCCCTCACAAACCCATCCTGAAGGAAACCTAAGGCATGACGCTCATCTATTTAGTCTATGATATACATATAAGAAAAAATCACTGACTCATCACGAAATCTCAGAAACTACAAGTGGTAGGATTCTTAAATTTCCCATGAGGGGGGTTCCTTTTGGAACGTAGAAAGTGGAACGTGGAGAGAATTTCGCACCCGCTTTTCTTCATAAATTCAACTATCCTGATGCCTAACGACATTCAGATAGCCGACTCCGTTGATCAAGTTTTCACTGTATTTATTAGACTTCTGACTTCTATACAGTTTCGACATCAAGCGGTGTTTCCGGTCGCTCATCATCATCTGATTCTGTAAAACTATCCCCTTGCTTACAACCAGAGTCACCCTGAGCCGTTGGCAAGGCATATACGTTCGATAGTTGATTCGTCCAAGTATTGATAGAACTGTGTATTGTGGTCGGTGGTAGAGTCACACCTAGAGGTGGTATGATGGTAGAGCTTTTTTCTCTTCTCTCTCGGGCGCGACGATTTTGAAACCATATTTTTATCTGGAAATAATCGGAATTAAATAAATAAATATTAAATATTGCACGACGTTACACACAGCGCAATATAGCCCAAAACTAAACTATAGTATGGAGATTAGTTTGAGGCTTTAGTTAGTTTGGAGCACTAGCTTGTACTATGGAGCCTAGAGCTTAGTTTGTACCCATGTACTAGGCAATGGATATACTTACTACATATTATACATTTTTTTGTAAATACATAGAACATACTTAGAAGACAAGCAATTCAGAAAACAAATATTTATTTTTAAGCATAAATACTTGCACCACAGATGTCGTCAAAGCAGAGCCCAAACCGCTGGTCCTAAGGACATGAAATTAGGAGAGTGTGCTGTTCTTAGCACATAATATCTCAGTGGGTCTCTATCTTTTCGAAATACCCACGGGTTCGAGTCTTACGCGAATGAAACCACTAGACACTGCTATGTTTATGTGGTACAATGTATCGTCTTACCCTATCGTCTCGCAACTGTAAGGCAGCAGCTAACGCCTTCAGCGCCGGCGGTGCCAAGTACGGTGCTCGTGAATACGCGGCCTCCAGTGCCGACGCTTGTGCGGCCGTGAAGGGCACGCGAGCATGACGGCCAGCCCGCCGCACTCGACTCACGCTCGGTGCACCTACAACAAAAAGTTACAGGATAATTTTCTGACAAAATTAAGTAAAACTAGCTGACCCGGCAAACTTTGTTCCGCCTTAGAAGCAAAAAAAAAGTATCCGTATGCCCGTCTCCTAGTTTTAAGCTACCTTCCTACCAATTTTCAGTCAAATCGGTTCAGCCCTTTTTGAGTTATAAATATTGTAACTAACACGACTTTCTTTTATAAAGGTAGATAGGTAGATGATACAATACAACTTTTTGAATTTTCATTTACGACGAATAGTGTCCAAGTTTTCATTTGAACGCAGTGGTTTAGACGAACTCGCGATATTTAATAATTTTGCGATTTGACATCCGCTACCGACCTCGAGCGCGCTTTCAACGTGAACAAGTAGGTACTATACCTAATGATGAATTTGTTAGTTGCCGTTTTCCTTTCAACTAAGTGAACGTGCTTCATCTTAGACCAAATTGGCGTTTACCATCTAGAAATAGTTATCAGACGCTTACCTATCTTTACGAGACGGTAGGTAGGTACATAGTACTTACCTATCCTACGATAATCTTACTTATAATATATTAGTAATGATAATACAGTAGTAAGAATAGTACGTAAGTTCGAGTAGGTATGTTTGTTACTCCTTCAGTAAAGTAAAGTAAAGTAAATATTTATTGTTTCGCTGTGACAAAGGTTCTTATAAATAGTTTAGTCTCAACAGCTTACTCTTTTCGAGTATACAATATTAAACTTAAGTCTAGGGTTACAAATAATAACTAAAAGCTACAATCTTATAAAATTAGCTCTAAATAGTGTCTTCAAATTTTCACGCTAAAACTACTGAATCGATTGCAATTAGACTTTTACGGAGAGCTGCAAAATAACACTTCAGTTATTTTTACGACATCCCACGGAGTTCCGAAGATACAACCGCGGGAAACGGCTATAGTTATAAAACAAAAATATGGTAAACTAACGTGGTAATCTCGGTGGACGATATCTCGTACAACACAACCACTCCGGCACTTCAGCACTTTCCTCTCTTCTACTCCTCGTATCGTCACTCAATATTCTTTCTATACTAAAATCGGATCCACACTTCGAACCTGCTCGTACGGAATCCATGTTTACAAGTAACAAACATCAATCTCTTTCAAAATATCACCCTATATTTTCCACCCCTACCTTGATTTTGGAGGTGTGTTCGAAACAAGCTCCACCCAAGTTTTAAGATAGAATAGAGTTACAGAGTCATCCCTAAAGATGTTATCAGAAGTATCACAATCAATGGGGTGCGCGCACCAACAAGCAGACGAGTGTTGTGACGTAATTCATTCATGGTTAGCCAAATAGAATTGTAAATGGATACTGTTTGCACACAAAAGGATGTTATTACTTTAAGGGTATGTGGGAAAATTAATTTGTAAGTTATATTGTAAGGGTGTACAATATTAATAGTTATGTAATTTGATATTGCACAGACAGAATCAATTAAAATTTAATTTCGGTTATGTTTTGATATTATCTACCAATATGGCTTACCTAGTTATTAATAGAATAAAGGCAATTACAAGGCTGTACAGTATTTTTGATGTGAAACATCTATAGGCGCCCCGCGGGTAAATCTAAAAATCCGCGTGGCGATACAGGCCATGGGGCGACGCGACGCCTCGCCACGGTATAAGTATATATACTAGGGCATGCAAACCGGTTATTTCGGTTAATCGAAAACCGGGTTTCCGGCATATTTTAAATGAAAAAAAAAACCGGTTTTTTTTGTTTCAATAACCGGTTTTTTCGGTTATTTCGGGTTTTTATATTCTTTACACAGCAACACTGAATATCTGCTAAATCGATAGTAATCGATTAGAAAATTTTATTTTTCTGTAAACGGCAACACTGCGTGATTTAATTAGCCAGACGACACTGCATGGTATGTCAAAATTTGCATTGGTTTGATTGATTCGTTATGATTTGAGGTTATCTTTTATTTTTCACAATATTCAAGTGAAATTCAGTGGACTTGTGGTGGTTTTTTGTAAGTACCAAGTGAAATTTTATTTGTTAGTATAGCTCAGTACAATTTGCTATTTTGCGATGTTCAATCACTTCACGATTTCAATGCTAGCTTTTCAGCTAATTTGTTTACCTGTACAATTGGCTATTTTGCAATATTCAATCACATCACGATTTCTATGCTAGCTTTTAAGCTTATTTGTTTATTTATTACAGGCAGTGAAGCGACTAGACGATTGTTTCACATTGGTTTAAATAACTAAGTGTGGGTAATCTTTAAGCTAAACCGCTTGTTAAGCCTCTGCAGTAGGCTAGAACTGCAAACTCCTCATTTTTCTTGGACGGTTAACTATAAGATATATTTGAAACATCAGTTTTGAAAACAATGCTTATAGTCCATTGAAATGTTACATTTTTTTGGTTGGTCCTAGTTTGTGGGGTTGTGGCTCTTGTGCCACGGCCGCCATCTTGGAAAAAGGGGTTCAAATGGTTTTTATGGTTTATTTGAGGAGATATAGGTCTCACAAAAAAAAAATTAACATTTTGTGTTGCAAATAAGATTATCTTCCACTTTTGTTAAGTAACTTTTAGTCGTAGAACTAAAAATAAAAAGTTATACCTGAGCGAAAATCCATGAAAATTTGAGAAACAAATTCTATTGGTTATTTATAAATCGATTTTGATTATGTTCTTTTTTATCTTTTTTCATTTCCTTCTATTTTTAATTCTCAATTACGATCTGACTTTCGGTGCCTTTCCTTATATATTTAACATTTTTCTTCAGAAAGTCAGGTCACACAACAATAATTTCACAACAATAATTATAAAACGAAACGAACAATATAATGTTGTTCATCAAATTGTTTATTACTTAAATTTGTGAATTTCCCTAAAGAAATTAAACTTTTTTTCCATAATTTTATGCTTTTTTAGTAAGCTTTTAAGGCTATTAAGTATAAGTAGTAAGGCTATTTTCATTAATTAAAATAAGGATAATATGTGAATGGTTTTTGCAGTTTGAAAATAGAGGCAAAAAAATCTTATTTAAAAACCGATTTCACCGAAAAACCCGGTTAACCGGTTATTAAAAAAAAATAACCGAAAAAATAACCGGTTTTTTTTTTCGTCTGGTTTTGCATTCCCTAATATATACCTACCTATAAGATGGAATATAATATGTACTATTATATACGTAGCGAGTCGATGTTTCACATCTGCCAGGCGTCCCGTGACGGTACACATTTAAAAAAAAAATCTAAGTAATAAGTGATAGATAGATACTACCTACTTGGCAACCAATATAATCTAAAATGTAGCACGCACACCTAGAAGATACCTATTCTCTCGTGACCCACAAGTTGCGAGTGAGGAAGACAAGTTACAAGTCATGTTAGGAAACATGACTGATACGATCTCATGTAAAAACGGTGTCTTAAAATAACACACTGGTTCTTTATAATAACTGCCTATAAACATGTTTTCCAGTTATACACGCTTACCAATTACATACCCTTATCAGCGTATGTAAAAAATAGACTACAAATTAATGTTGTTATTTCAAAAGTAATTTGCAGGCAGTAGGTAATTAGGTATAGTTAGTCTATCCCCTCCGGTCACAAAACGTTGAGCTAATACTCATCGTTTCGTCATGGATGTTTTAATAAACAATGCTAAGAGTAATAAACACCACGCCATTAAACCGAAACCTAAAACTAAGTTTAATTTCAATCCAACGTCGCGAAAACAGAAGAAAAATATAAGCAGTTCGATCTACCTAAATAAACACGGCACAATTATCTTATCTTCGATAGTTACAATTCCATTTAAAAAGCAATTCAACTAACTGTTAAATATCCTTAATTGTTAAATATCGGTCAACCAAACATTACGATTGTCGTCAGAGAGAGGTGTTATTGGCAGATTACACCGATAATAAGGTTTATTCAACTATACAAACTGAAGTGGCGCACGTAACAATGGCGTGGAAGACAACAATACAACCGCAATGCACAAAGCGGTTACGGTGGCCATCTCTCAAAGATCCGCCCGTTATGATAAGAATCAAGATTTATTTGCAGATGTAACGAAATTGGGGATTTAATTGAATGTAGTCATGTATGGATCCGTTCAAAACATTCAGTTGTCCTACTTATGTTAGTTGTTTATAAGTAACCTACATAATGTTATAATCATGAGGAAAACTTAAATTGTTTGTTTACTAGAACTAGATGACTGGAATTTAATAAGATACAAATATTTTACAAGGAGAATGCCTGCAGCAATAAAAAATATATGATACTAGCTGCGTCCCGCAGCTTCACTCGCGTAAGTCCCAATCCCGTGGGAATATCGCGATCAAAAGTAGCCTATGTTACTCCTCGATAATGTAGCTTTCTCTTTGTGAAAGAGTTTTTGAAATAGGTCCAGTAGTTTTGAGTTTATTTATTACAAACACGCACATACAAAAATACAAATTTTTCCTCTTTATAATATTAGTATAGAAGTATAGATTTTATCAATGTTTTCAGTGTAATGTTATGAACCAGCCTAGTTATGAACCATTGAACGTAGTAACCGTCGAAACAAACCGGTACCTTTTCTACCTTTGCCTACATAAACATAATTACTTGCATTCATTCAAACATTCAAGGCTGCTTCACCCAACTGCTCGTGCCTCTCTCGCCGTTGTCATTGTTATTATCTTGGTAGCACCGTTAACACTGCTTGTAACCAAAACCTTTACGAAAACACGAGTACATTATAGGTAGTTTTATATTAAAACGACACAAGATAAAGTAACTTATAAATAAAACAATGTCAATCCCGAAGTATTTGGAATTGGATGGAGGTGACCGGATGCCGCGAATTGGATTCGGGACCTGGCAGGTTAGTAGGTATCATCACCTTTTATAATTATGCTTAATTTTTGTAGTTATTATGCTTTCATGGTTTACGTGCTTTTTATTTGTTTTAGTTAGAGGTACCTATTAAGTGTAAATGAACTCGTGTGAACTAATTAAGTATTCAAATAGCCACCGAGCGTGTTTGAGGTAGTAGAAATCAGAGATCTTCCCATCAATGTTGTACGAGTACTTTGTTTCGATTGAAGGTTTTAGCGCGCTTTCTTTTCACTTTCAATCTTGCTATGATATAGTTTTTTAAGGATTTCCATTTGGATTTGTGGAGTAGTGTTAATGAGTCGGCTATAATGCACGGCCTCGTATACCGTGGGGTGGAATCACTAGAGCATCTCGAGCAACCGTCTGCGACATCGCCGCTAGAATGCGATAGTCCTCTCGAAGTGGATGCACGGCAAGTGGGTGTGTCGTAATTACTCTTGCTACCTTTGCTTTTTGCGTTGCTCGTCGAATCGACATAGTCGTCTGTATTTTCTGATGTAGCTAAGTCATCGCACATTATTGGCGCTGTTGGGTTTCATGTTTCTAGTTAAATTGCAATGTATATTTACTTTTTTAAACCATGGCGTATGAAAATAGATAAAATTGTCCTCATGACAGACTTGTTCTTATTGGACTGACACTGTCATTCAAAGAATGTCCAAGCCGAAGGCTGGCCGAAAGCCGGTCGGTTTTCTTGTCTTATGTCGAAGTCCAAACAAAATCTAAGATCTAGGATGCACGGACGTAACTATGCAAAGAGGATTAAAACTCAGTCGCTCATGAATATTACCCTTACTTTACCAAGACGTTTTACATTTTGTGTGGCTAGTAATCAATAAACTAAGATTAACTGGATGTTATCTAAACCAATGTTATGTAGTCTTCAGCAGAAGTCCTAGAGAAGGCAGTAGAAGACGCATTGGAGGCTGGATACAGACATTTCGACACCGCGCGCGCTTACGAGAATGAAGACGCTTTGGGACGAGCCCTCAGACGATGGATCAGTGGAGACCCAGCTAAGAGGAAAGAGTTGTTCGTCGTCACGAAACTACCTCCAAGTGGTAAAGAGTATATGATAAACCTTGCTGTTTTTATTTTTCATTTTAGCTAAAACTGGTTTCACTGGGAATATCGGAAATGTCGTTGTTGCATACCACTTCCACATTCTGTCCTTTAGAGAATCAGCCATTGTTCAGACGGAACCTTATCGTGCGATAGAGAGAGTTAACTGTCGCCTACGTTTAATTGAGATAAAATGTTTTCAGGCCTGCCCTGTTATCCACCTCTAAACCGTTAGGAAATTAGACAGTTCTGTTTTTATTAAATTCAATAAACCTCAATTTTACTCGCGCCTCGTATCGGCACGTAAATTCACACATCGCACAGTCTTAATAGCAAGGTAAACTCATTTTCATCTTCATTAAGTCACAAAAAACTTTCACAGGGAACCGAGCAGATTTAGTAGAAGAGTTCTTCAATGCGTCTTGCAAAGACTTGGGTCTGGACTATATCGACCTGTACCTAATGCACACACCGTTTGCCTTCGAACATGTACCTGGGGATCTGCATCCAAAGAATCTAGATGGATCTATGAAGATGGACCATAGCACTGATCTGATTTCTACTTGGAAGGTAAGAAACTAAATCCTTTCTTTAACTTGCTTATCTAGCAACTCTTAATTCGTTTTGACTTTAAAGGGAAAAGGGCACCTACTCTGTTCTCCATACGAACATAGTCGAAACCTAATATCTGGCATAAACAATAATAAACATGCACCTGTGTTTTAATTTTTTTCATACTAATTCTTATTTTTCTAAAGTAAAGTTTAGAATTCTATTCCATTCTAAATTAGAAAAAAAAACATAGCGGCATGGTCATTGCAGATATAAGTTTTAAGGCATAAACATGTTTGCTCTAAAGTCCAGTCAGGAAACAGTCGACTACGTTTGTATAGAGAACGTGTAGGTATCCTTTCCTCTTAAATGTTGAAATGTATGTACCTACTACAACTGTACGTGTCTGGGAACCACCACTTTCTGCGGTTCTTGTGCCACTGTTTTTTAAATAAATCGATAGGTGGCCATCTATAGGTAGTTAGTGTGCTAGAATTAGAATCTCCGATAATAGACCCATAGGAGATACTATATTGGCTATATTGTAGTCTACATCTACACTAATATTATAAAGAGGAAAAAAATGTATTTGTGTGTGTGTGTGTGTGTGTGTTTCGTATGTTTGTTATGAATAAACTCAAAAACTACTGGATCGATTTAAAATAATCTTTCACTATTAGAAAGCTACATTCGAGCCCGGGAGGGATGCAAGCAGGAACGTCGCTCGGATGATGATAATGACGTCCAGCGGTAAAATATCGTGTGATTCGACCTTAATGTAGCTAGATCCCTGACCTCGTCTTATTACGCCATCTATTCGACATCGATTCTCATGTACTAAAGTACTTACTAAACACGCGAATTTTTTAGATAAGATAGACATAAAACATGCAACAATATAAGTTTGCAATATATGGCTACGGATACAATGTATAAGCAAAAAATATGAGAGATAACAATGGTTACAGTCTAGCATTTTTATTGTATCATGCTGGTATCATGGACTAGCTAGATAAGGCCCTGATATTTGTGCAAATGGCCTTACTACACGGGATGCCGAAGATGCCGTGCGTAGTGGGGACGTAAAAGTAGTAAAACGGACCCCGAGCTCCCGAGAGGGATGATGAGAACATAGCTCGGATGATGATGGATGATGCACTCCATGATTTGAGAAGAAAATGGTAGAATTCATTTTTATTTGGAAACGGCGCTGTTAGATAGAATACGCTCCTTATATAAAATCTCTATGGCACTTTGAATCTTCTGCCTGACATAAATAAGATACGTTTGACACGCTTGTGTGATTGACACTGACATAAGTTGTAAAAACACAAAAAGTCATCAATTCAATAATACGATAATTTTTCCACGTATTTTTCAATTCCAAATTTTCAGGAGTTATTTTTACTAACATGTTATTATCCTACCATATGTGATTTCGGCAATACACTAGTCATGGTTGTAACATACAAGGCGAACTTCGCACCCTATCTCCATAACGAAAATGTAACAAGACATTATGCCAAGAACGCTGTATTTCGTACAGACGTTATTTATAAAGATTGCAGTTACCGGATTCCGGATACTAAATCCAAACAAACTTCCGATAAAAGAAAGATTAAAAAATCGAGGCCTATTAGTAAATCTTTGGCTAACCATTTCTCGTGGACAAAAGTTTACAAATCTCCGGTAGAACGCGAACATGTAAGCGAACACAAACATGATAACATTGTTATAGATCTTACTGTATTGGATATCGAAGAAATGCCTGTAGAAGCGCCTTTGGTCATTAACGAGCCAATTGTTTTTGAAAAGCAGTTTAAAGAACCGGATACTGTTGAAACAAGGGATAGTGTGGTTGTACTTCCAGTACCTAATACAACCGAAGTTCATAAGGCTTCCAGCAGAAAGTCTCTGTGGGCAAGGATATCTCTACCTAGGCTATTGTGCCCGTGTATCTGCCCAGGAAACGACTCCGACCAGAGTGTCGTCGAAGCCTATCAAACTTCTGCAGCATCTTACGAAACTATAAACCTAAAACCTTCCAATCTAAACCTGCATAATTTAGACTTGGACGCTTCGTTATTGAGCATATTGCGAATGCAGGGCAAAAGACAAAAGAAAACCCCAAAGATTTATGCGAAAATTGCGAATATTTTGCTGCGGAATACTTATATAAATGCTGTATTACTCTTGGAGCCCTTAAAAAGAATATAAATCTTGATAAATTCATTTACGATAACCGTCTACAAAATCAATCAATAAGTTTGTACATATAACGCAGCGACAAAATATTGACCAAGGAGTGTACATTAAATCCATAGTTAAATCACTGGACTCAATGACCTTTTGTTGTACTGGCAATGCTAGAAGTCACATAGACGTTCTAACCTCCATCTTAGACATGTCTCGGACAAAAACAGTTTTCAAAAAATATATACAGTCATAAAAATATGTTATGTTTTTTACAATAAATCATGAAGAATATAAATCTACATAGGATGTTTATTAGAAACAAATTGGAGGTAAAATAAACAAAGCTGAGAATTATGAAATTAACAAATCTACCGATCGTCAACGAGTGAAAAAGAAGTTTATTATAACCTAATAATCCTAATATACGTATATGTTAAAAGAGCAGCGCAAATAAACCAGCCCAGGAAAAATACCATGTAAATTATGTGTAAAAAAGTTAAAAATAAATGAGGCTGCAGATGCTGCAGTACATTAGGTCAAAAAATTAATAACTGTTTAAGCTGTAGATACTGCCGGAAGAAACTTAAAGGTAATGTACTGACATTTTATCAAAAGATAAAAACTGCGGAAGCGGAGAGTCAAAGACGTCGAATACCTACGTTAAAAGACGGTGTCCTCCAAAAGCTGCTAGTATATAGTAGAACCAGTGCCATAGAACCACCACGAGATTTAAGCTTATTAATTTACTGTAACTTCGAACTTTAAATCAGAACGCTTTGAACAAAACCCTACTCGACCTTGTCGATAACTTTGTCAATCTAAATAACCTTAATTAAATTTATGACAAAACCCGTCCTGAAGTAGCTAAAATAAACGCAACTGCGATGGAATACCCTTCAATTTATGACGACCGAAGTTTGGGGTTGGATTTACAAACGGTGTACGTTTTAAATTATAACATTCGCACCTTTGGTCAATCTTATATGGCTCCATTAAAAGAATGCAACTTCACGACTGATGAGACTAAAAACGACCAAACTAGTTTTTTTCGTGAGCTTTGTTGTCCGTGGATTAGAAGTAAAAGCAAAAAAGAAGCTGAAACACGGAACAAGCAAGTATGGAAGGCTAACTATGACTATAGAAATATTAAAATAGAAACTCATGAACCTAATCCTATTACTGGAATCACTTACGACTTTGGTTGTCAATACAACTTGCAATCTAACCACAGTTTGGAAATCGTGTCGCATCTACCGAGCCGATCTGCCTCTAACCTATCATCGTTGCAGAGTGTTATGAGCCTAAAATGGCGGAGACGTATCCGACCAAAAGTAGAAAATAAACGACAGCTCACCCTCCATGGGATGGTAATGTCACTTGCAAGGAAAATAAAACCAAACAACAAAGCTCCATCGAGACATAAAGGGAACAATGTGGTAGTTCTTCACGTGCCTAAAAAGTTCAGCGACACATCGACTTTTAGTATTAAAACCCCTATCTGCTCTAAATCCGAAAAAGAAGACAAATCTAACGAGAAACCTTTGGCAATAAATGATGAATGTCCAATAAGGGAAATCTTGTCCCGGAATAAAACATGCGGACCTGGTGAAATTTTCGTTAGACACTACATGTAATCAGACAGTGAGTGTTTCGTAATTTAGTAGTTTCCTTGTAGACTGTATTCTACGTTTTTCCTATTTTACTAAGCCAATCCAAAATGTTGCCGATGCAGTTGACTGTTTTTTGGCTAAGTGATGGTTTGTCGATTTGATCCTTCAATGTACTCTAATAACTAACGTGCTAGTAGATACTCATAAGGAATTGGAGCAGGCACAATAGTTACCCAGCTTAAAAAAATAGATAGATAGGTAATTAAAGATATGAAATTAAACTCATTTTTTAGTTTTAATCGCGTGGTGATTATTACTTTTAGCATTGTTTCATTGCTTAACGTTTCGAGACCTTTACATCCTAAAGAAGTAACCTGTAATGGTCTCCAAACGGTCAGCATTGAAACAATGCTAAAATTAATAAACACCACGCGAAGAATACCGAAAATGAGTTTAATTTCAAGCAAATGTCGCGAAAACAGAATAAAAATCTAGATAGATATATTTTTTTTATTGTAATTACATACACACCACAGAAATAGACAATAGGTAGGTAGGTACAAAGAAAAAAAACACAAATAACTTTAATTATTATCGCTAAAGCAATCACTTCCAAGCAACCTTTGGATAACAAGAAGTGTGAAAAGTAATATTGTAATTTCAGAACGTGTTAAAACTAAAGGAATCCGGCCGCGTCCGTCATGTAGGAGTTTCGAACCTGAATCCGGAGCAATTAGCGCGAGTAACAGCGGTAGAGAAACCGGCATGTCTTCAAGTGGAGCTCCACTTGTTGTGCCAGCAACCGACACTGGTTGCGACTGCTAGTAAACTGGGCATTCCTGTTGTGGCGTATTCACCTTTAGGATCTAAGGCTCTTGCTGATGCTTTGGCTGAAAAGACTGGGTAAGTGTGTGTAGATGATTACGGAAATGTTTGTAATCCGTCTTTGAATATAATTTCAAGGAAATGTACCTACGTATGTATGTAATTCCTAAATAGCTATCGGAAATATAATCCGTTAAAGTGTAAAAACTAATAAAACACCTGTTATTTGCACTTTACCTAGTTAGTTTGCATATAGTAACTAATGGTATGGGTATATTGCGAAATACAGTGAAAAAACAACAGTTTTTTTGTGAAAATGTTTAAAATGATAATTTATTTTGCAGGAAGAAATTTAATAAAGGCTACGCTGATATAAATAGCCTAGGTACCTATTGATAGTAATCAGAATTGTCCGATCAAGGGTAACCGTGTCGATTCCGGTATCATTACAATAACTATTTTAAGAAACAACATATTGCGTGACTGTATCTTTTTGGTATGCGTTAAGGTGATTATAGACTAGAGCATTTTCTATGTATTGTAACGTTCTTACGAATTGTACAATACATGTATAAGCTCAGTTTGAAAAGCATTTCTCTGTAATGTAATGTAACGGTCCTGCGAATGCCCGGGGCGGAGCTCTGTTTGGCGTAATGCCCACAGCGAGTGTGCATTTACCCGTAACGTTTCGTTGTACTTAGCGTTCTTTCTATCTTGAAATGTCCTGCTCGTGAAAAAGCTCGACAAAATGTTATACTAATACGCTCGTTGATTTCTAAAATGAGGTTGTAACAAAACATTAAGCATTCATGTTCGAGGTTCGGCTCGTAAGTCTATATATACCCACCTTTAGGTCTACACAAAAACTATTGCTATTATTCTGTATCTTAGTCGTGAAATACTTTATTTGACTTTCTGTTGTCAAATAAAGTATTTCACGACTAAGGTACAGAATAATAGCTTTGGTTGTTGTTTTGTCTATTTTAACGAATACTTAGCTGTTAAATATCCAAATAAGTAAATAATGAATAGTTCTAGCTCTAGCTCTCTATCTCTCGTTTCAGTCGTGAATACCCCGACTTACTACAACTGCCTGCAGTGAAAGCGCTAGCGGCCGCCCACTCGCGCACTCCCGCGCAGGTGTTACTGCGGTACAACCTACAGCGAGGCGTCGCTGTTATACCTAAGAGCACTAACCCGGAACGGATCAGACAGGTATAAACCTATTTTTTAAAACGCAATTCAGAATGCTGGTATAAATCTTGTAAATCCTGAAGAAGAGACCTGTAAAGGTCTCAAAACGTTGAGCATTGGAACAATGCCAAAAGTAATACGCGATTAAAACCAAAAAAAAATAGTTTTATTTTAATCCAACATTTAAAGTAGGTATAAGTTTTAAAAATCACGTTTGTAATACTACAAGCGGGCCCCCATACGGGGGCCCGCTTATATATTACTTTTATTGTGATTTTGGTATTTGTTGTTATAGCAGCTTCAAAAATACATTATCTGCGAAAATTTCAGCTGTCTAGCTATCACAGTTCATGAGATAATATACCGCCTGGTGACAACAGTCAGTGGAGTCTCAGTAATAGGGCCCCGTTTTTTACCCTTTGGGTACGGAATCCTAAACACATATTCCATAAGGTTTTTCCCGTATATCAATAATTTGTTTTCTTTCCAGAATATCTCATTATGGGACTTCGAGCTGACCCCTGACGAGATGAAACAGCTGTCTGCTTTAGACCGGGGCGAGGCGGGACGCATTTGTGACTTCTCATTCTTCCTAGGGGCCGATAAACATCCGGAGTTCCCATTTAAAAAATAAGGTTAAATTTATAGAGATTATGTTAATTAGTCGTATGTTGCTGAAAAGAATATAGGTATTACATATTTACCATTACATATTTATTAACTTGTCTATTTTGTTTGTTTTATTTACCTTATTAACTATCCATAACCCAATGGGCTTTCCCATAGACGTTCCATATTTTATAATCTTACGTCACCACCCTAACCTCTAAATAGAAAGCAGCCTTAGGCCCGGCCGCTTCTGTAGTATAGAAATATGCAAAATTTCAGCTCATTCAGTAACCGGGAAGTGGGTTAAATTTAACTTGCAAGACCCGGATAAACGTACATTGCAAGTTAAATAAAAGCTTTTAAAATGTATAGAACTCACATTGGTTTTCCATCAGTCAGAGTCAGTTACTATGATAGTAAAATAATAATAATAAAAAAACACCTAAATCACAACAGTGTTGTGGTCTCGAAAAACAACATAAAATTGATAAGAAATGTTGCCTTATCGTGTTGCATAATTTTATTTAATAAAAAATAGCTGGTGTGTGGATGCATATATGTAATTACTGTGAATATTATGATGAACTGCCTTGGCCTTGTTTACTGATATTTTTATTTTATACCAATAATAATATGTAATTGATAGTAGTTATTGTAAAGAGCTTAATTACTAACAGCAGCGCCGCGCGGTTTGACCCGTATAAGTCCCGATCCCGCAGGAATATCGGGGTAAAAAGTAGCGTTTTTCGTTTTAATCCAGATCTAAGTTTCCCCGTAATCGTTTGATGTATGGAAGCCCCACTTAAATATTTATTTCACTCTGTATTATTTGTTGTTATAGCGGCCACAGAAATACATTATCTGTAAAATCTTTAACTGTCTAGCTATCACGGTTCATGAGATTCAGCCTGGTGACAGACAGACAGGCAGACGAACAACCCTAAGGGTCCCGTTTCTACCCCTGGGAACCCTAAAAACAAGTACGTTGCCGTGTGTTGTTGTGACAAATCTGTGGATGGGGCGTTCCAACCAAGTGGTTTCCTCTTTAGCACCATCCAGCGGGACCTTAGAAATAGGTATAACCAACCTTCAAATATCACCCGATCACTGTGCGACGGTAAACGTTTACGTAACATTTTACATAGGTACTCATCTAATTCAAATGTTATACGACCCTTAGACCGCTATTTGCATATTCTGTTTGAATGGTCAGTACGCCTTTTTGTGGGGGTGTACGTCTGTTTGTCACTGCAGAATTGGAACACAATCATACAATGACGAATAGACGGCCCATGTGGCGCGTCGGGCGAAGGCTCGACTGCAATGCAGAAGGTTGCGGGTTCGATTCACGCCGGGTGCAAGTATTTATGGTTAAAAATATGTATCTGTTTCTGGTCTAGGTGTTTTCTATGTACTTATCATATGTATGTATGTATTTACAAAAAAAGTAATATTGTAATAATAATATATCCGTTGTCTAATACCCATAGTATAAGCCTAGTGTTTAGTTTGGTTCTAGATTTCCCAAACCTTGATAAAATGCGCTTTGGGTACCTAACGTCGTGCAATATTTATTTTATTGCCAACCTTAACCGTAGATATGGCATCAGAAGGAAGAGAGTTGAAACAAGCGACTGAAGTAACGCTACCTCTAACTTTAGCAAGCTTTTGCAATATTACCAACAGTTATTTACAGTTATCGAAAAAAAGTGCGAGTGGGACTCGCGCACGAAGGGTTCCGTACATTGTTCGTAATCCGTACGTAATTGAATAAAAGGAAAATTGCGACTTACGGTTTATGACGTATTAAAAAAAAACTACTAGCTAGATCTCATTCAAACCAATTTTCGTTGGAAGTTTGCATAGTAATGTACATCATATACTTTTTTTAGTTTTATCAATCTCTTATTTTAGAAGTTACCGGGGGGGGGGGGGGGGGGGGACACACATTTTACCACTTTGGAAGTGTCTCTCGGGCAAACTATTCAGATAAGAAAAAAATGATATTAGAAACCTCAACATCATTTTTGAAGACCTATCCATAGATACCCCACACGTATAGGTTTGATGAAAAAAATATTTTTTTGAGTTTCAGTTGTGAGTATGGGTACCCGAAATATTTATTGTTTTTTTTTTCTATTTTTGTGTGAAAATCTTAATGCGGTTCACCGAATACATCTACTTACCAAGTTTCAACAGTATAGATAGCTCTTATGATTTCGGAAAAAATTGGCTGTGACATACGGACGGACCGACGGACAGACGGGCAGACGGACAGACGGACAGACGGACAGACGGACAGACAGACATGACGAATCTATAAGGGTTCCGTTTTTGCCATTTGGCTACGGAACCCTAAAAAGTAGGCACACACGTATTGTAAAAGAAAAACGTCTTAACAATGCCTCACCATAGTTAGATTTGTCATGAAGACGGTTCTAAATTTTTTGGAAATTTTGCAAAGTTTCGCTAAAGCTTTTGAAGTGTTAGCGATGTCTTGATATATTACCAACAATTGTTAAAAAAAACGGAGCTGAGACAAGTTTGAGAGATTTAAATTGTAGAATACGGGCCTTGGACCTAAGCGGATGAAACTGCAGGGCGCAACTAGTTTGTTATATTAGTAGCATTAAGGTAATGTTATACAATTTAAAATTGAAATGAAAATGAGCTACAGTCAATTGTAGCATGTGGTTTAGGTGATCGCTTCAGTGTTTAATATTTATTTCTAATGTCGGTCATTATAAAAGGTGCTGTGAGATTATATTACTACCTTAATGAGGACATTGCAGGTAAATTGATGATTGTTAAATCAAACTATTGATTTGAGCCTTAAACTGCATTTCCACTAGAAATACGCAAGCATGCTCAGCGAGGGATGTGTTCGTTTTATTGTATTTATCACAGGGGGGTGCGTTTTTTTATGGTGGAAAGGGGGCGCGTCTCATATAAGTTAACCCCTGGTTTATTAAACCAATGGAACCGTTTCACAAAGCCGTTTCATTGAGTAAATAGAGAGATTATATTAAGTCTAACACCTATAGTGGAAATGCAGCCTTATGGTCACATTAGCCATACCTCTAGCTAACCGCTCGACGTAACATCCCACTTTTATATCCATCCATCAGACACTAGAACCGCGGACTGGTTCCTAATCAGCTCGCCATGGCTGGGCCTCGGGATTATCGGGCTCTACCTCATGACGGTGACCAAATGGTTGCCCTCGTATATGGAGAAACGACCCGCCTACGATCTTCGCAGTCTTATCGTTGGCTACAACGTTCTACAGATCATAGGCTGCGGTTATGTTTTGTACCAAGTGAGTGACATTTTTCGATCTTTTTCTTGCCCTTTTCCCAGTAAACTTTAGGTTCGTCACACATTTACAGCTCCTTTATCAATCTGCTCTACATACATTCTTATTATTTGTAGCGAAGCGTAAAAACTAGTCAGACAAATCAATAAATTTTATAAAGACACCTACGAATACTTATTTAATGCACTTGACTTACTATGATTTTTTTTCTATTTAATGATATTGTAAAGACGAAAGATTTATTTGTTTGTTTGTAATGAATGTGCTACTTTTGATCCCGATATTCCTACGGGATCGGGGCTTACGTGGGCGAACCGCCACACCACTATGCTAAAATAGCCACAACCGGATTGAAAACCTTGTCCTATTTTGAAGTCGGTCAAAAAGAAGAAAACTGGTAGATGATGCAACTAGTCACACAGTTGTGAATAACGAATTCCTTCCTAAATTTCAACATGGTGATGTAAGTAATAGCTCCGGACGACACAGATGAAGGAGCTACGTTGAAATTCCATTGGAGACGCATTTTGCAATTTTAAAGTTTCCATTAACTTTCCACTTCCAGAGTTTGGCGCTAGCATGGTTCAACCACTACAAGCTGGTCTGTCAGCCGGTGAACGAAGGACCTAACGACATCGAGATCGCGTGGCGAGTTTGCTACGGATACTTTATTCTCAAACTTACGGATCTTTGCGACACGGTACGATCCTCCTAATAAGCTATATTGTAGGTACTCGAAAGAACTATGTAGAAACTCGAAGCTATAAAATAAATAAATTCTGTGACGACACACAGCGCCATCTAGCCCCGTGGTAAGCGACTAAGCTTGTGTTACGGTGACTAGAAAACGGATATAATACTTATATAGCTATGCTTAGCTATGCATCGATGCTCGAGCTATGTGAAAGCTCGAAGGGTTGGCTGGGCCTGCCCATCTGCCATCTTGTATAAGCGAGGTAAGCAATGCCTGACCCCGGTCTTTATTTAGATGGATGACCAATAAAGTGTGTGGCATAAACATTCCTCCGTGCTCTCCGCTAGGAGTAATAGTGTTGTGTGTCCGTGCTTCGCGGCACGTTAAGCAGTTGGTCCCGGTTGTTATATCTGATAGCTGTCGTTAGGTCAAGTCACGGGCTCGTAAACACGAAACTCGAAACTGAAATCAAAGCATGAAGAATACCCTGTGTTTTAAATAATAAGTAATTGTTGTGAAATAACCTATTTAAGGATTTATTTAGCGTAGATTTGACTATAGTTTTGTTCCAGATATTCTTCGTGTTAAGAAAGAAACAGAATCAAGTCACTTTTCTTCACGTGTACCATCACTTTGGTATGGTCGCAGTCTCCTGGGGCATGGTTAAATGGGTCCCAGGTATGTTTGCTTATTTCATTCATCGACATCGAATTAATGATTTAGTAGTATTGCGTCACGAGTGATTTTGAAACTTTTTCTGAATAATTTATAAGTAGGTAGGTAGAGGCACCTACGTCACATTTAGGTACGCAGGTATGTACTAAAAGGTACTTTGTAATATCAACTTTTGTAAGTCTCAATTTAAATTTTAAATAGAATAACTGTTTAGAATTACGTACCTCCGGTTAAATAATTTACTTGTGCAGTGGAGTGACACGGCGAAAAGCATAGGTTAATTCATTCACTAACCTATCGCCCAGAATTCGCCCCAGAATAATAATTCCTGCCATTTCATTAGGTGTATTAACTACGAGTAAGTTATATTATTATACTCAGATCAAATGAAATATCTACGTCACGAAAAATAAGAATGACTTAACATAAAATAAAACTAACAAGAGATGTAGTTTCTGCATGAAAGAATAACATTTAAGTACCTATATACTCGTACCAACAGTGAAACCTGGGTAACTGGGCCCTCAAGGGATCCCGATTCGGCAGGTTCGATATGACAAAAGTCGTATACCTATAAATGTATTAGTCACACTTAGTGGAGTATAAAAAGTACCGCTTTCTCGCTTATTTATTTATTTGGAAGTCCAGCAGCTGTACATAAACGTTTAAAACATAATATTGTAACACTATGAAGACAATTACGGAAATTCACGGATTTGAACCGATATAAGGGTAGATGTTTATTATTAATAATCCATATATTTTATGTTAGTATGTGTTCCATGTCGTGTCATACCTGCGTATACGTGCGTTACTTCATTTAATTTGTCTCACTTATTTATTATATAGAGGTTATTAGTTGTTAAACAACAAAGAGTAAAGTAAATTGGTCCCGATTAGAGGTAAATTTCTATTTTAAATAATCTAAAGAGGCTTCAAAAATCCCAGTTACAGAAGTATTTCAAGTCGAAAGTGTCGCGATCTTATTATGAGTCTCAGTTACAGAGATCCAGGGTCCACTTAAACAGGTCCCACTGTATATTATTCTGATATCCTACAACTGTTTAAAATCTTTAGTTAAACTTCGTCTTAAGGTTCCTTACCTAAAGGATAAAAACGGGACCCATTTACTAAGCTCCAAGTCCATCTGTCTGTCTGTCTGTCACCACTTCACCAGGCTGTATCTCATGAGCCGTGACAACTACATAGTTAAAAAAATCACATAACCGCCGCGCCGCCGCTATAACAACAAATAGTAAAAACAGAACACCATATAAGTATAGATTTGAGTGGGGCTCCCATACAACCAACATTTTTTTTTCGTGTTACAGGAGGGCACGCCACGTTCCTAGTGTCACTAAACTCGTTTGTACACATAATAATGTACACATACTACTTGCTCACCGTGTGGGATGAATCATTCAAGAAATCCATCTGGTGGAAGAAATACGTTACTCAAGTACAGATTGTAAGTATAGAATAGAAACTAAAATAATAAAGGGGAAAGTTTGTGTGTGAGTATGTAGGTAAGTAAGTTTGTTACTCCTTCCCTCAACAACTACTGAACCGATTGCGATGAATATGCAGTTAGCTTGAGACCTGGATTAACACTAAGGCTACTTTTTATCCCGAAATATCTTTTCGTGTTTTTCGACTAAGGCACGTAGTCAGAAAACATGAATCTATACTATATTATAATGAGGTATCTATATTATAAGGAGGTAACGTTGGGAACAATTATGTATGTATTTTCGGGTAATCTCTGAAACTACTAAACCGATTTCAAAAATTCTTTCGCCAATAGAAAGCTACAATTTCAAGGAGTAACATAGGCTACTTTTGATCCCGATATTCCCACGGGATCGGGACTTACGCGGGTAAATCCGCGGCAATCTGCTTGTTTATTAATAACTAGCTGACCCGGCGAACTTTGTTCCGCCTAGGCAATAAATAAGCATTTTTTTTTTAATCGAACGGGATAAAAAGTATCCTATGTCCTTCTCCTGGCTCTAAACTACCTCCCTGCCAATTTTCAGCTAAATCGGTTCAGCCGTTCTTGAGTTATAAGTGGAGTAACTAACACGACTTTCTTTTATATATATAGATTATAAATTATCTTAGACTCCTGGTTCGGGTTACGCGGGTTCGAGTCCCGCCAGGTACTAAAATGTTTGAAAGCATTTCTACAAAAGAAGTATTTCCTAATTGTGGTAAACACTTTTAGATACTGTTTTTAAGTTTAGAAATAATGTTTAATTTCCTTTATTCGTTTATTTCAGGTTCAATTCTCCGTACTGCTGCTCCACTTCATATCACTGGCTGTCTCCTCGGACTGCAAGTTCCCGCGGGAACCCGCCTTCATACTGATACCACAGAACTTGTTCATGATCTTATTATTTCTCAATTTCTACTACCGATCTTACATTAAGAAAAAGACAGCATAAATCTATGATTACATTGATTAGTAAAGACTTAATATAGAAATGTAGATAAATTTTATACTCTTTTTTATTTACTAGCTGTACTGCTACTAGCGTCCCGTGGTTTTCTCGCGTAAGTCTCGATCCCGAGGGAATATCGGGATACAAAGTAACCTACGTGTTATTTATTATACCAAGTTTCATAGCAATCGATGTGTGTGTCAGCTTAGCCGGACCAAGCAATAGATTAACACCAAAGCTCATTAATTAGTAGGTACCTATTTGGTACCTTTGTTTATATATTTAGTACCTACGTGGTTTCGAAAATATTAACAAAACAAAGTGGCCGGCCATTCTGACGTCTCAGGTTGGCCGGACCAGCTTCGATTTCCCGCTATCCACCGTTACATACTCCACGTTATAAATGCCAGGATTTAGACCCTATTTGGTACCTACGCATATATTTTTTTCACCGTCCTAGGAAGCACAAGTTTTTACTAAAAAACCATATAGCGCCCGCTAAAATTATGTATTAGCAAGCGCCTGCAGTATTGGTATAAGTTAACACAGATATAATACTGAGAAAATATCCTGAGAACTACCAAAACAATGCTTTAATTCGTTCGGCTTTTTATACAAAGACAATTATTGTTGATAAAAGAAAAGCCCTTGTATGATCATCAATATATTATTAATTATTATATTTCAATAACATATACTGAACATTTTCAATTTTAAGTAAGTACATCGAAAACTATCACAGACTTCAGACATCTTAAACGGGTTTTAAAGTCATTGTGGTGCGTAGTACAAGTTCCTACTAGGTAATATAGAAATACACCTTACACATAAGTTATAAGTAATTGGAAACCGGTCACATGAGTTGTAGGGAAAGTCACATATGAAACTCATGTGACTGATCCCGGCAAATAAATTTGTATGAAGTTGGGCCACTGGAAGAAACGCCGAGGCGGAAACTACTATGAGAGAAATCAGTAACACTTCGAAAGCTTCGCATAGGTAGGCTATTACAAAGCCATATTAAACTTAATGCTGTTATAAAAATATCTCAAAAGTGGACATTGAAACTTCAAGTCTTGTAACAGTAAAATACAAACGATACATAGTTTATGCATCTTTTAATCGTCGTTTTCAAGTAAGGGGGTT
>OY292402.1:5945414-5995123 GCA_958496205.1 Idaea biselata
AGATATTATTACACTTACACTTACACTGACACTTTAGGTACCTAAACAGACCACATATACATGAATTGAATTGAACACATGCATTAATTTCTTTATATGTGTGCTGTAGGTGTGGGCTCTTTTAGATTAAGTGTCAGCGTAAAGGTAGCCCACTTACACGACTCTGCTCCCACCCGGCAAAAATAATGTAATTCAAATATGGGCTTTAAATATTACTCTTTAGATATATTTTACATTGGCATCATAAATTAGCAGACAGCTCGCTTTCAGCGAGCTTACCGCCGTCAGACTGCTCGTCAGTCAGTGTAAAATATATCTAAAGAGCAATATTTAAAGCCCATATTTGAATTATATTATTTTTGCCGGGTGGGAGCAGAGTCGTGTAAGTGGGCTATGACCTTAAGTGTCATCATGTAGTTTGACTTTTAGAAAGCTGTTGATATGTTTTTGCCGAATGCAATTGTAGGGGTGTTTGTGCCGAATGTATCTGTAGGGTTGTTTGTGCCAAAAGCATTTATGGGGGTGTTCGAGTCAAATGTATTTTTAGGGAGTGTTTGTGCCGAATGTATTTGTGGGCGTGTTTGTCCCGAATGTATGTGTAGGCGTGTTTGTGCCGAATGCATTTGTAGGGGTGTTTGTGCCAAATGTATTTGTAGGAATGTTTGTGCCAAACGTCTTTTTAGAGGTATTTGTGCCGAATGTATTTGTGGGCGTGTTTGTGCCGAATGTATGTGTAGGCGTGTTTGTGCCGAATGCATTTGTGGGGTGTTTGTGCCAAATGTATTTGTAGGAGTGTTTGTGCCAAACGCATTTATAGAGGTCTTTGTGCCGAATGTATTTGTGGGCGTGTTTTTGCCGAATGTATGTGTAGGCGTGTTTGTGCCGAATGCATTTGTAGGGGTGTTTGTGCCAAATGCATTTTAAAAGAACTGTTTTTTAGAATGCATACCTGTGAGTGTAGGAGCCATTTCTAAATTATTCGCTCGGTGTTCAAGCAACGCCTTAAGGTCGTAAGGCTCTGTGACTTCAGAAGTAGGGTCAGAATCTTCTCGGGTCTTCTGACGTTTAGCACGTCTGCCCTTACGTCGGGTCTCTAGGTACGCGTTGGCTACTGTTTCTAATTGGAGAAATAGTACTGTTAAAGGCGTGTCTGCTATGTCATCCTATAAACAATGTAGTATTGATTAGTATCAAAAAAAATAATTAGATTAACAAAAGAAAAATAAATACATGTATTATATCCGTTGTCTAGTCACTGTAACACAAGCTTAGTCGCTTACTACGGGGCTAGATGGCGCTGTGTGTTGTAGACAGAATTTTTTTTTTTATTAAAGATTATTTCTTCATCCACCACCAGTGCCAGATGTTAAATGCCGATGGAATCTAATATATTGCACGTTCAACTAGAAGATACGAGAATCATCATGAGAATCAGTCATGACTTAGGTACATATAATATTAAACCCAGTTAGGGTTATTTATCATTTTATTTAATAATATTTAAAAACAACCATGTAAGCTTAGATTAAAACAAAAAACTAAAGATACAGTACCTAGTTTGAAAAATGAGACGATAAAACTGCGTCTAGCTGACGCACTAGCCTCAGTCGTATGTCGAACCGTTGCCGCGTGAGCACGTGCTGTCACACTGCCTAATATTTTTGACATCTATAAGAATGCCTTTTTGCTTATTTACAAAGCCTAAATCATTGTTAAAGACAAATGTTTTTAAATACAATAATTTTAAGAAAATGCATGTATAGATGTTTCTAGCTCATTTTTCGAATACGCAATGTTAGAATATACCGTATCTACTTATTTTAGTTTTCATCTAAGCATGTAAGTTTAAAATGAGTCATGCATGACTAATAAAATTTACATACATAAGCGAGGAATGTTAGAAACATCCTAAGGAATGTAAAAGTGTTTAATTCAAAAATGAAACATACCTCATTAGGATTCACAATTAGCTTAGCAGTTTCCTGCGGCAGATCCTTGCACACTTGAGCAACAAATATTTTAATAAGAGCCTCTGAGATTTGCGTCGATTTGTCATTTTCCTGTAAAAATAATTTAAATTCGTTAAAAAAATGTAACAGGCGAAGCCGAGGACTTAACTAGGATATTAATGATATATAATCTGGTTTCTTCCCAAGGTTTCACCCGCGAAAGTCACGATTCCGTGGAAAGTATTGGAATTAACGTAACGTGTAACGCAAGTAACATAGGCCATAACGTGGCATATGTTACTTGCAAATATGCAATGTATCGTCATATTCAATTTAATCGTCCTTTCCTTTCGGAGATTACCCCCAACATACATGTCACCAACGTTATCTATATCTATAAAATGCTTAGTCCTGACTGACTGACTGATTGATCTATCAACGTACAGCCTAAACCACTGATAGTAGAAAGCTGATATTTGGAGAGTGTGTTCATTATACGATGGAGGTATTCAATAAGAAGGGGTTTTTCGATATTCCGACGGGATCAAGACTTACGCAGGTGAAACCGCAGGACATAGCTAGTCCCTTTATAATATTAGTATAGTATGACATCAACATCCAAATAGATCATCTAAATCAAAATGACGTCAATAAAACATATTTACTTAGTATTATTACTAATTCTTAGAATATCTCAAATAAGATGACTTGGAGTTGTGATGTCATGATATCATCATGGTTGACATCATCATCACATGGGAACTCATAAGGTTCTTTATTGTAAACTAGCAGTGACCTGCGGTTTCACCTGCATAAGTAACGATCCCGTGGAAATTTGTAAGAAACCCCTTTCTTACACCTACACCTATGGACACCTATTATACATTACCAAAAATACACCCTCCAATTTATCTTACTAGCTGCGTCCCGCGGTTTCACAGGTAAAGAGGCACAGGTTCGAATTTTGATGATGCATTTCTCCTTGTATGAATATTTCTAGTAAAAATGCTTTGAGCTATAAAACTTAAGAAACATTACATGAGGGAGCCACATGTTGAGTGAGATGTTGATGGGGTCGAGGTTCTGAACGTAGTGCCACCAGCCGCGCGGCACCAACAGAGCGTCGCCAGCTGACAGCTCCACCACGCGCCCTCCAGTCAAACCTATAACAAAATTAAGTAGTCAACTTATGTACTTCAAAACATTCAAGTTCTTCTACTACCGTCACTAGTGCAATAAGTGCCCAGTTAAGATCAAACTACATTTAATTAAATAACTACCACCATAAATAAAACGAAAGCTTCACTTTATTTCTGCTGTGCCTTTATAAAATCAACAGAACATTAATAAAATAAATATTCTATGACGTTACACACAATGCAATCTAGCCCCAGACTAAGCAATAGGCTTGTACTATGGGTACTAAACAATGGATTTACTACATATCATTATACTATCTTTATTATAATTTCTTTAAATAATTGCTCTGTTTTAGAACTCTATGCTGCTCTTTGATTCCCATCCCTATAATATTAGTACAATAGAACTTGCAAGAAACAATAATATTAATCATGTTCCCTGATTAATATTATTTTGTTGTGTACAACTCACGCATATTTTAATTTAAATGAAAGTAAGCATTCATAAGTCTATTTACCTTTAAATACATCAGTATTGGAAGTGCAGTAGAAATTCAATTCACTATATACACTGGACTCTTCATACGGAACTCTCGTCGGTTTCATTCCACCTGCTTCTGGAGGAAATAATATCCATCTTTTCCTATAACAAACACATATGCCAATATATTCTATTACCCAGCTAAAAGGAATCCTCCTCAAAATAGTCTAAAATAAAAGTGTTCAACTTACTTTCCATATATTTGTGTGACAATATTAACTCCATACGTGTCTTTGTGGGCCGGTGTGTGAGCGCCGGCAGTGCCTATCCACAGTGTGCTGTCATTAGGGCCCTTGTTTCTGTATCCAAACTGGTCCCATGACATGGCCTACAAACATAAAATATACCTGAGGAGATAATAAGAGAACTTCAGTCCCATGCCGAGGACCCAAAACGTCTCTTGTCTAGCCTAACATGATTCAATACGACCATGACTGGCACAGTATGGTAACTGGCAGCTATGGAACTAATTATGATTTTGACATTTACTTGCAGAACTAAATATCAGCATTAGTGCTAGTGTTAGCCCACTGTTAGCCGTACTTTACCCTATTGCCTATAACATTGTTCCTAAAGAGCAATGTAACTTTGATTTTAGGAATCTTTATTACCAAGGTTTAATCAAAATAAAACTGTATCTATTACTGACTGCAGCCACATAATGAATAATGCATAAATGCATTCATAATAAAACAATGCTTGATGAAATTAAATGTCTAACATGGTTGTTTGATTGTTTAGATCTGAAAGGATGGTAAATCACTGGACTGAAGTTGTTGATGCCATACAAACAATTCTAGATTATTTATTATATAATATACCAACCTTGTAGAGTTCATTTTCTGCCGCAAACCATTCATGAACATATTTATAATCAAAGTACATCCAGTCTTCACTCGAAGGTGCTGCGTCCACAAAATCGGTAAAAGTTAAACTTTTATCTTTGCACATTCTCTCCCAACAGGGTTCGTCACTCATAAAATCCTTCTTCATACACCGGAACGGTAGTTTCCTGTCACCGAATAGAGTACACCATTTTTCCAAATTCCACTGACATAATGACCAGTTGCTTACGTATCCCCGTAGAACTATTGGAACACTAGTTTTTGCAACCAGGTTACGAGTTATTTCTTCTGTAAGAGACATTTGGTTAAAATAAACGTAGGGTCGGCTAATTCAGATAGGACTGTTTATCAGCGTTACGCGAATAATATTCAGTACTCTGTGCGCCGGCAGTAATCTAAGAAACCAAATAATAATTTGTTTTTATTTATTTATATATCACTTTTGAAAGAAAGTAACCAAAAGAAACTGCAGAAAGTCAACAAAACGAATCGGACACTCGTAAAAATAAACAAATAGGGCCCCCACCAACTTGACAGTGACATTAATTAAGGCGTACTCACATCATCAGTTTCTAAAATCTGAAAATGATATTCAATCAAATTTCAAATCAAACAGGAAAAAAAACATCATTTAAATGATAGGTTTTTGTATCTGTGCTTAGTGCAAATTGAAGGAAATGTGGTAGGGCCAACTTAAATAAACTTTTCATTGTTTTGATTACAGCAAGTGTTTGTTTTGTGCACTTTTTGCTGCATTATTATTGATCCGATAGTGTAATAGTTATCAATAAAGTAGGTATCAGTTTAGATAATTATCAAAAACCGGCGCAGTATCTTTAATTACATTAAATCAATTTCTCAGTATCACTTAGATAACCTATCATATCCATACAAACAACTTGAACGTACCTCAGAATATAGATTGTTCTGTATTCTGAGCTTAATACAAATAAATCATTTTCCAAGCTGATATTAAGTTTGTGCTAACAATAACCTAATGTGAGGATTGAAAGAACATGGAGCCCGAAGTTGTTTCTTCATTTTTCCAATGTTCATCTAGCGCACGTGAAAAGTCTGCAAACAAAGATCTCAGCGATGATTTCTTACATCTCATGGATGAACTAAATTCTTCCCTCGAACAACTGCAACTACCTGAAAGTGTGAAATGTGTTTATAATCCTACAATATATGCGCGGCATACATTTGAGATGTATGTGAGAAAGTATTGCAATACTAAAAAGAAAATTTTGTACTTTGGAATGAACCCTGGTCCCTGGGGTATGTCTCAGACAGGAGTAAGCGAAATTGCATTTAAAATTAATTTAATTTAGATCTCTCTCTTAGTTATATGCATGATTTAAACATCACTTATCTCATAACTCAGACCTATCTACTTCCTTAGAGTTATTATTATTAATTTTTTTTTTTTAATTTAGGTCCCATTTGGTGAAATCAAATCTGTCCGAGATTGGTTAAAAATACAAGGTCCAGTTGACAAACCTCCCAAAGAAGTGGCAGCACGACCAGTCCAAGGGTTTGATTGCACCAGGACAGAAGTGAGTTATAAAATATTAGTATAAAAAAAGTAAATATATTCATCAAACTCTTATTAGAAAACTCTACCCTTTGACCAAAATTTATACCTACAATCATAATCCCTTGGGAAATTGGGAATCAGTCATTGATGTAGTCAAGACTTTAACTAATTACAGGTACTTTTCATAATCTGAGGATATATATGTTATGAATGAATAAATATATGTTATGAATGAATAAAATTACAGAATGCTTATGACAAAGAGTTCATTTCATGCTAGCTATATACTGTTACTAAGTAAATGTTCTTGTTCAAGGTGAGTGGTAAAAGATTTTGGGGCATTTTCCGAGAGTTATGCAAAACACCTGACAAGTTTTTTGAAACTAGTTTTGTGTTCAACTATTTGCCACAACAGTGGCTTAAGAGTAATGGATGCAATCTTACGCCTGGAGATTTTAAGGTGTGTATATTTTTTACTTTAGACTAGAACTTTTTAAGCTCTTTTACATTAAGCAACTGAATTTGTTTCCAACAATTTTCAGACAACTGAAATGAAAGAACTCTACAAGATATGCGATCCAATCTTTAGCAAAGTTCTTGAACTTTATGAAGTTGAAAAAGTTGTTGCTATTGGCAAGTTCTGTGAAAAAACAGCACAAAGAGTATTGAAAACACATTTATCTTCCAGAAATATAGAGGTAAGTTATATAAACATTAACAATAAATGATAAATAGGTCAAGGTGAAGAAACTAATTTTTTTATGATTTTAGGTGCTATACTTGTCACACCCGAGCCCTCGAGCTGTTAACAACAATAATTGGGAGCAGAAAGCGTTAAAATGGTTAGAAGACCATAACATGTTGCAATATTACACATAAGTAAACCCAGTGATATACCTTCCTTATTATTATTACACAAGCAAATGCAATAAGTGATTTAATTAAGAAAATGGAAGAATTAATGAAAAGGGCTCTTGAATTAGCTGAAGAAGCTCTTGCTGCACAAGAAGTTCCTGTTGGATGCATTTTCACATTAGATGACAAAGTTGTTGCAGAAGCTCGAAACACTGTCAATGAAACTCACAACCCTACAAGACATGCTGAGATAAACTGTATAGATACCGTTATAGATGACTGCAAATCAAAGAATATTGACTTTGTCAGTTATTTTCAAAACATAGTAGTTTATGTTACAGTTGAACCTTGTATAATGTGTGCAGCAGCTCTCAACAATTTAAAAGTGAAGAAAGTAGTGTATGGATGTGCTAATGACAGATTTGGAGGCAAAACTGTGTTAGATGTGAGCAAGTTTTATGAGAAAACTTATTTACTGGTTGGTAATGTGCTGTCAGATGAAGCAATGGCATTACTCAAACAATTTTATAAAGGATCTAATCCCAATGCACCTGATTCAAAAGTAAAAAAAGATAAAGTTTGAATAAGTACTCAGTAGTAGATAAGGTATTAAATAAAATACTATAAGCATTTAAATACTTCTGTTTTAATGAATATTGAATACTAAAGTCTGTTGACATGGCATTCAGAGAAAGAAATAGTTTTATATTATTATGTAGTACTTCTATAGCATATTGGTATATTTGTTTTTTAAATAAAAAGACTTATAATAAAATTAAACCTAATGAAATCCCTGTTAAAATAACAATAATATTATACACAAAACTAGACTTACAAATTTGGTCTCGAATCTAAAAACTTATCAATCAAGGTCAACAATAAAATCATTCATTAGGTAAATTATATTCTAAAGTTTTCAACATTTTTGCTTAAAAATCTAGTAATAATAAAAAAAAACTATAAATTATTAAACACCTGTCTGTGATATTTAACATTTAAGTAGATAGGTACATTCTATTAATATTACAGATATTGAATGTCTGTATGTTTTACTCCTAAATGCAAAAACTATAAAACCAACTATTAAGAAACTCAACATTTAGATATTCTTGGGACCAAGACTTTATAGTGGGTGAAATGGTGTAAAACAGCTGATTTGTATTTTAACTAAATTTTCAGCATATTGAAAGATAGTAAAAGATAACAGAAAAGCTCCTAGCTCATTATTATCGTTATCAATTTATCACATAAGTCAAAAACAATACCTATTCTTATTAAAAATAGAGAGTGTGGCACAATCATATTAATTTTATCTGGTTGTTTTTCTACACCATATAAGTACTAAATGTGTGACATAAATGTAGAATCATTTGGCTAAGTAAACTATTTCATAATGCATATTTTTATTGTGCAAAGCATATACAAAGGAGCTGTACCTACAAAATATTGAAAGGAGACTTTTTAATTTAACATAACACCTATAATAAAAAAATCTATAGGTAAATAGACAGTGCATAGGCAAGGATTTTAAATGCAAAGAACTGTTCAACACTGAGGTTCAACATTACATAGACCTAAAAACCAAGTGAGAAAATACCTTAAACTAATACTAAGATTTTTAGACAACTAAATTCACTGATCTTCTAGAATCTAGAATGTAGATATTATTGAAGCCATGTGGTTGATAAACTAAGTCCTGTGACATGGTGGTGTATTTAGGCAAGGCTTATCTAACTGTCACTTCATGCTATCATTGCAAAAATGTTCTAATTCCAATTGGGCCAAATAAATTTAGTAGCTGTGTCATACTTACACACTATATATTATTTCCATTATGATAAATAGTGTAATTGTTAGAGTATTGAAATGAATTATAAATACTTTATTGTTTTTTTTAGTTTGGCCATAAATTGGACTAAGCAAGAATTGACTTATTATAATTGTGTCTTGGGTATAATAACAGATTAAGATCAACCATGCCTAAATATTACAGAAAATAGTACATTTATAGGGATGCAGATAATTAAGTAATGCTAAATTTTATAGTCATAAAAACTAATTGGGGCTATGGAAGCCATTGACCAATGGAGGCTCAATATCTAAATCATCAGTCTCTGCATTTTGGCCATTTATATGAACACCATTCTGAACACTAGCTTCAACACTTTGATTCTGTGGAACCTCGTCAATGTCCACGTTATTATCACTGGAACTTGTGTCACTGTCGGAAGTTGATGAACTATCACTCTCAGAGTCCTCACTAGAGGAAGTCTGAGACTTTTGGTGCATATGTTCATTTTCCAGCCTTAGTTTTTCATTTGTCAGCTGGAGTTCACGGATTTGATCCTCTTGCTCCTTCAAGTGTTGCAGCAGATCTGTGTATGATGGTTCGATTGCATTCGACTCGATCGATGTTCCTGAAGTGTCTTTGTCTGTCAACATACTCTCCTTGTCTGTTAAAGACGTTTCTTTATCTGTTGCGCCATCATCCTCAACAGGTTTAGGTTTAGATCGTTCTGTCCGTTTGACCAAAGTGTCATATTTCGCTTCTAGAAGTAGGTATTCTTGAATCAATTCATTTTTGGACATGTTTGACAACCTTTCACTTTGAGCATCCTCATACACACTGGAAAATTCCTTTGTCAGGTATTCTTCTTCATCTTCGGGCAAGGAATAGAAGTAATTGTCTTCAGAATCGACGCTGAAACTGGAATCACGAGTACGGGCAGACGGTGTCCGCATTTGGAACGCATTTTCCGGCTCTGGTTTATGAATCTCCATCAAAAACTGGTTGTTATTGAATGGTGCATGGGTTTTAGACAATGCAATCTTGCGAAAGCGATTAGTTCTCTTGGGTTTATCATAGGATGTCCTTCGATCTTGCCAAGGTAACATTGAAAACGGTTTTATCATATTACGTTTGGAGTTCCCGCGCCTTCTCTTCTTTTTCACATTCGCATCCAATGGTTTTGATAATCCGACTTTAGAGGGCGCTTCGGACACTTGTAATCGCGTCGGATCGCCATCTTTTTTAATTTCGACACTGATTTCATCCATTTTTATCACGAATTCAAACTTTTCCGCACCAAATAACAATATCACACACAAAATTCACAGCTCTAGATCGCTTATATAGCTCAAACTTACAACTTACTGCAGTAATTATAGTAATAACAAGTTACTTTATACTGAGCACAATCCGCCATCTTTCATGTAAAAAAATCGGTTGGTCGTTGATCGGTCGGACTGGAAGGAAACAAAATATCGGAAGACAACAAAAACAAGAGGTAGGCGTGGCTAAATCATATCCTCTCTCACTCTATAATGCCAACTGGCAACATTGTGAATAAAAGCGCTGCGGTTGCTTTGCATTGCACAACAAAGAACAACGGATAACAAAACGCAAAACTGATTGAATAACAAGTGAACGGAAGAAATGTCACTGTCATGCATGTATGTCACATGTGTCACTCACTGGCTTTGTCGAGTTTGTTGTTTTGTCGTGGATTCTGCTTCGGTGCGTGGTTTGGTTAACAACGTTCGAGCAGGATATTCAAAGAATTTTGTATTTTCTCAAAAAACTTACAGATTTCTTGTCCGACAACTAACATTACTAACTCTGTGTTGTGTTCGTTACTTTAAGGGGTAAGTAGTAGTCGTAACAATGGACGGAGATCCCGATAAACCACCTGATCCTCCAGACCCAACAAGTACCGTAGGTCACCTAAAACGAAGAGCCGCTGAAATTGACACGTCCAACCCGAAAAAAACTGTTACCGATCCGGAAACGGCGTCTGCGTCAATTCAAAATGTTTATGTTCACCCGGTGATGGTGATTGGTGTCAATGCGTACTCAACTGAAGACAAAGGTCCATTTGTAGTTACCATTGCAAAGCCTGATGAAGGCCCACCAGTTAGACCTATTAAGTTTGGACAGTTTCTCCACCAAAATAAAGTAGCCAACATAAGTAAAGATGGAATTAAAAAGATTGGTCGCAATAAACTGTCAGTTGAATTTCGCACGGCAGAGGATGCCAACAAATTTTTGGACAATCCCATCTTAGCTACTCATCAGTTCAAGGCATCCATCCCTTCATATAATGTGTCCAGAATGGGAGTTGTTCGTTCGGTTCCTGTGGACTTGTCCATGAATGAATTTGTTGAATCTCTCAGCCTGCCCCCCAAATGTACCTCATTTGTCCTCAAAGCCCGTCGGATGAACAGAAAAGTTCACGATGGGGATTCTGTAAATTGGGTCCCGACCCAAACTGTTGTCCTTACCTTTCAAGGTCAATCCCTTCCTTCCCACGTATACTGCTTTTATACGTCTCTGCCAGTAGAGATTTACCAATTTCCTACTATCCAATGTCTTAACTGTTGCCGCTTTGGCCATATTAAGACTCAGTGCCGCTCCAAGCCTCATTGCTACAAGTGTGGAGAGGAACACACAGGCGACCAGTGCCAATCAACTGAGGTCAATTCTAAATGCATGTATTGCACAGGTAATCACTTCTCAATAAATAAAAAGTGCCCAGAGCAAGATAGACAAAAGGCTATTAAAACATTTATGGCAAAAGAAGGCATATCCTACCTAGAGGCTGCCAACAAATTCCCTAAAGTTACCCGACCCTTTTCAGAGGTTGCTGCTTCTGGCCCAATTTCTTTCGCCAGAACTACCCAGGTCCGTCCCCCCATCCCTAACTATCTAGAATCCCACAAAAAGACCGTAATAATCCCCCGTAAACCGAGAGCACCCTTAGGTAAATCATACGACAAATTAGGGCATCAAGCCATCACTTCAAACGATTATACCCCTCTTACTAATGGTTGTGCCTTAGATTCCCAATTTTTAAGAGTTCCATCCGACACATGTGAAGTCTCACAAGAAAATATTTTAGAATCCTTGCTCTATTTTATTGTATCACAAATGTCCCAGAATAAAATCACTGTACCGTCCCACGTTGCCCACAAACTTTCTCAATTAACTTCCCCGGTTACAAATGGCTCCAACAGTGGTGATCCAATGGAATAGCCGCAGCCTTCGTCCAAAGAAGGCTGAACTCATTAACATAATAAATGAATTTCACCCGGCCGTCATTGCCGTCTCGGAGACATGGTTGACTCCTGGCTCTAATTTTAGAGTACCTGGACACTCATGCCTCCGTGACGACAGAGATGATGGCCGTGCTGGTTCCGCTTTGCTCGTGAACCGCAAATTTTCTTTTACTCAAATATCCGTTCCTAGTCACTCTCCTTTAATTAATGTTGTTGCTGTTAGAATTTTCAATATTTCCTTTTTATCTATATACCTCTCTCACCCTAGTAATAGTCTTATATCAGACCTAACTGCGATAATCAACTCTGTTCCCCCCCCTGTCCTCTTACTGGGAGACTTCAATGCGCGTCATACAAGCTGGGGTTCCAGTGACTGCACTTCATTTGCAAACGGATTCATGGACATGTTGGAAGAATCTAACCTATGTGTACTTAATAACGGATCTATTACTTGGATAGGTCGACCTTCCCAAAATCCCAGTGCCGTGGATCTTTCTATCTGTTCCCCATCACTTGCTCCATTAATATCATGGGATGTCCTTCCTCACCGGCACGGAAGTGATCACTTTCCTATCCTTTTAACTATCCCCAATTCTGTATCTCCCCCATCTGACCCCTTTCCTTTATTTAAATACAGACTATCTAAAGCCAACTGGCCATCTTATAGTTCCACTTTAGAAGACAAAATTAATAGCTTGCCCAGTATTCATTCAAATAATTTACTAAATTCATATTCTCTTTTTATTGACGCATTGACACAAAGTGCTGATGAGCACTTCCCTATTAAAAAACCTAAATCTAAATTTCCCATCTCTAATCCTTGGTGGGATTCAGAGTGTACGGAGGCTGTGAATAGGAGAAAGGAGGCGGAAGTAACTTACAATAGGTCAATGACCGAATCCAACTACTTGGCCTACAAACAATCCGCGGCACGAACTAGGAAGACTCTGTCTGCCAAAAAGAGAGCTGGCTGGTCGGATTTCTGTGAGGGTCTATCCCCCAGAACTCCTTCAGCTGCAGTGTGGAAGCAGATCAAACGATTTAGAGGCGCGTGCAACTCGGAAAACATTGCGGTTAATGACCATGTTTCTTTCTTAGAACCCTTTGCCGACAAACTTGCTCCCCCATGGGTCCCATCCAATGACTCGATTCTAGTGTCCAACCCTTCAACCAGCATCCATGAACCTAGCACTCTTAATGACCCATTTTCTTTTAGCGAATTGAGGTTAGCCCTTGATGGACTAAAAGACTCGTCACCAGGCATCGATGGCATTCCATATTCATTTATTACAAATTCCTCAGAAAAAACAAAATTATACTTTTTAGATATCATTAACGAAATTTTTAATACTGGCCTTATCCCTGAATCATGGAAAACTCAAATAATTGTTCCCATCAGAAAACCTGGCACTGACCCATCACTTCCGAACAGTAGAAGACCTATTGCTCTTTCATCGGTTCTATGTAAAATCATGGAACATATGATAAAGCACCGCTTAGAATGGTATGTGGAGAGCCATGGTATATTAGCGAAATCGCAGTTCGGCTTCCGAAAGGGGTCGAGTACCATGGATAGCCTTAGCGTATTCACCACTGATGTCCATATTTCTCTCCTCAAGAAACATCACTTATTAGCAGTCTTCTTAGATATACAATCAGCTTACGACAATGTGCTTCTCCCAGAGCTCTGGAAGAAACTTCACCATCAGAACATCCCGGAGAAACTTATTCGTATATGCGCTAGTTTGTTGATGGAGAGAAATATTGTCATCAAAACACAATGCGGCCTTCTTCCTCCCAGAAAAGTGTGGAAAGGTCTTCCACAAGGTTCCGTCCTCAGCCCATTGCTATATAGCTTATACACAGCAGATCTTGAGAATGTCGTCCAACCATCCTGCCAGGTTCTGCAGTATGCTGATGACCTTGTCCTATATGTCTCGTCTGAATATGTTACCCAAGCAGCAGATCGTTTAAATAACTCCTTACATTACCTAAATGAGTATCTAGGCCTGCTTGGCTTGTCCTTGTCCGCTACAAAAAGTAAGGCTGTGCTCTTCTCCAAAAAAAGATCAATACCTGCAGTCGATCTCAGTGTCAACAATGAATTGATTCCTCAATGTACAGCTGCAAAATTCCTCGGGATATGGCTTGATTCCAAGATGACAGGAGCTACCCATATCGACTATCTGGTAGGAAAATGTGAAAAAAACATTAACGTCCTTCGCGCTTTATCTGGAGTATGGTGGGGTTCTCATCCCTTCACGCAAAGACTACTTTACAATGCTATAGTCCGAAGCCATCTTGACTATGGTACTTTTGTTTTAGAACCTGGTAACAAAACCGCTCTTGTTAAATTAGATAAATTGCAGTCCAAAAGCCTCCGCATAATCCTGGGAGCAATGAAATCGTCCCCCATTAATGCCATGCAGGTGGAATGTGTGGAGCCTCCACTTTACTTGCGTAGGCAGTACTTATGTGACCGGTTCCTATTCAAACTCGCCCAAAATTCCGTCCATCCCCTTCACAATAGACTAAAAACCCTTTTCGATCTATATGGCGATACTTCTTCCTCAAAATTTTCATGTCTGACCAGAAGCTATATCAAATTCTGTCGCCTTCCAAATCCTGTTATTTCAAACCACTTGCTACCAATTTACTCCACTCCTTTTGAAGCCCTTACTTTTGACCCGGAAGCTAAAGTTGATCTTGGTGTTGATAAGGGATCTGTTGGTACAGTCCCCACTTTCAACTACGTAATGGAGAATGAGTACGACGGATGGATTAAAATGTACACGGATGCGTCCAAACTGAACCAATTCGACGCCGTAGGAGCAGCAATTTGGATTCCCTTATATAACGTAATTTTAAGCTACAAATGTCCACCACTATCTTCAGTTTTCACGGGAGAATCGATTGCGATATTGGAAGCCATACGTTTCGTAATTGCCCACAACCTTAGCAATGTTATCATCCTCTCAGACTCTAAAAGCTCTGTGGAGGCCATTCTATCCCATCCGTTTAGAACTAAAACCAAATTTCCTGTTACCTATAAGATAAGAGAGTCCTTATTTAATTGTCAGCAATTAGGATTAAGAGTTGTCGTGGGTTGGATCCCTGGTCACTCGGGTATACCAGGCAACGAGACCGCTGACTCATGTGCTAAACATGCAACTCAAATAGGCACTCATGAGCATTTCCTCCTGTACGCTCAGGACATTACCGCAGCTCTTAAATCCAACTTGCACACCGCCTGGACTATGGACTGGGAATCGTCCAGAAATTTGAAAGGCAAGTCTTACGGCGAAATTCAACCTAACATACCCCACAAACCCTGGTTCTCTAAATTTAAGAAAATTGATAAAGGAACCACATCTACAATTTCTCGTCTTCGTATTGGCCATGCATGTTACCCTGTTCATCTGGCTAAAATCAGGATACGGGATCACTCGCTTTGCGAATGCGGTCTGGAGGAGGGTAACCTCGATCATATTTTCTTTTCCTGCCCTTTGCGTAGCTTTTCGCTTTACGATGTCCTTCCCTCTGATATCCCCCGTCCTACCCGCTTCAAATCTCTCCTTTCCCTTGTTTATGGCCCTTTTACTAAATTGTTAAGTAAATATATAAATACTAATAATCTAAAATTTTAATCTATGTGTTTATCTAAATATTTATGTAATTTGACGTTTATTTTAGATATATAATATGTATTTATATTTTCATGTAGTTATATATTGTGTTGTCTTGTTTTGTCCCCAGAAAATCTGCTGGAAATTTGTCCTACTCAATTCACCGGTCAAATGCAGTATAAACCGATCATTCTCCAAACTCTGTTATTGGCTGAACCCGTGTCATTGGCAGAATTGTTTAGCGTACGCTATACAGACGCTATAACTAAAAATTGAATTGAATTGTTGTTTTGTCGTGTATTCCTAGTCTCAATTATTATTCCAAATAATTAAATTGAGTCTATTCTTAATTCAGATATTAAATTAAAATACAATGGCAGATGATATTGTTTTCGACTTATTACATTCTGAAATCATAAATCATGCTCTGGACCAATCTAAGGAAAATGTTGATAAAAAGGTACAGTATCAAATATTTAAAAACATCCTTCCTATTTTGATTTCCACAGATAAACTCGTTTGCCTAGAAAATATAAAGTGGAGCTCCTGAAGCACCTAATACCACATAGTTTTCTTTTAGGAAGTTGACCTATCGGCTGTTGAATACATTGGTTTTGCTGCTGGATACAAAATAATGGAAAGGTTGACCAGAGAATGGCCCAGATTTAAAGATGAGTTAGACACCATGAAATTCATTTGCACTGATTTTTGGACATGTATTTATAAGAAACAAATTGATAACCTGAGGACCAACCATCAGGGAGTTTACGTATTACAGGACAACGCTTTTCGGTTTCTCACAACATTCTCAAATGGGCATCAGTATTTGGAATATGCTCCAAGGGTAAGAACATGTAAATTACCTACCAAACGAAAAATTAAGGTTCCTGTCACAGCACTTTCTTAAAAAACTATATTTTTTCAATTAACTCAGTATTCGGAATTATTGAAATTTTTGATAAAATTATAAAACACAAAACAATAAAATGACAATTAAAATAATTCAAGAAAACAATCTATTGTTTGAATATTATGGATGCTTTCAGACAAAAAGAAAACTTAGTAACTAAATTATTTTTTTTCAGTATGTGGCATACACCTGTGGTCTAATTAGAGGTGGTCTAGCAAACCTATGCATAAACAGCATTGTAACTGCTGAAGTACAATCCATGCCTTCGTGTAAATTCCATATTCAAGTTCAACGATCATAGAATAACACTATTTATAAACTATTGTGTATAAATTTGGTTATACATTTTGGGGCTGGAGCAGGTGTCCTCCTTGCATGGTTTAGTGTATTCTCTTAGTGTAATTTAAAATGAATCATATTCTAAGATAATAATTTTATTATATCTGTGCTGAATGACTCGTTGATTTAGCAATTATTTAAAATAGCAATTAAATTAAGTGATTAACAATTTAAAAATTAAAACTTATTGTTATAATGTTTATGTTTCATTTAAAATGTATTTCATCTATCTATATTATAAAGAAGTAATGTTGCTAGCGTGTTTGTATGTATGTATATCGGGGGTAATCTCCGAAACCCCTAGACTGATTTTAAAAATTCTTTCACCAATAGAAAGCTACATTTACAAGGAGTAACTTTAGGCCAAGCAGCAGGGAAATCACCTCTTACGTAGCCTTGCAAAAGGTGGTGTAACAAATTTTATGATTTTATGTTATTTAGCTAAGTTAGCTTGACATAAATTCAATTTCTTGACCTTGGGGCACGACGGGGTATGTCCGATATTTTGCTAATATTTCGTTTTTTGCACATAGTGCCTCGATAGTAAGTGTTATGACAAAAGTGTCTAAGAACAGTATGTAGAAGTCAAACTCTTACATTCTGTCCATACATGTCAATTCTGTAAGTCTTACAGGTAAAAAGTTACAATCAAAAAAAGAAAAAACAACATTATATAAAATCAGTATAGATTTCTACGACAATTATTTTTTAATCGTTTCCATAATAAACAACAACAAATTATTTGTGGTGGCCGCCTACAAGATGGCGCTAGTAGTACGACACGGTGTCCTATATGGCGCATTTAACATTTTTCTTCTTTTGATTGTAACTTTTTACCTGTAAGACTTACAGAATTGACATGTATGGACAGAATGTAAAAGTTTTTGACTTCTACATACTGTTCTTAGACACTTTTGTCATACGACTTATTATCGAGACACCATGTGCAAAAAGCATACTAAACTCAAAATATCGGCTATACCCCGTCGTGCCCCAAGGTCAAGAAATTGAATTTATATTAAGCTAACTTAGCTAAATAACATAAAATCATACAATTTGTTACACCACCTTTTGTAATGTGATTTCCCTGAAGCTTGGCCTACTTAGGCTACTTTTGATCTCGATATTCCCCCGGGATCAGGACTTACGCGGGTGAACCGCGAGATGCTACTAGTTTAACTATAAATCAAATCTAGGCTATGTATGTTGAAGCATTTTCTGAAGAGTGATCCCATCTCATTGTCCAAGTAAAACAAGATGATTGATGGACGATAATAAGCCCTCTCCTGTGGCCTTGTTTCAAATGGATCAACATTGTACCCACAGATATCTATTAAACTAGTATTGTACCAAATACCCTGTGGTGTATCTGCGGTAAAAAGTATGAGTGAGTATGAATGAATGATCGTGTATTTGTGGGCGTGATTGCCATAGAGTAAATTATCAATCGTGTGAGCTAAGATATCATTGGTCGATGCTACAATGCTGCCAGCTTTTTAATTGATACCAAATTTGCATTCGCAAATATATTTTCTGTTATTCTACGTATCATTAATATCCTACGGTCACAATTTTGTCAATGTAAAAGGAAGGTCCTCCCACATAGACGCGTTTTTATTTTATGTTTGTCATTTTGTGTCGTGTCGGTCGGGCTAATTTGCCATTTTTGTGATGACCTTCGTTTTTGGTGTCTTTGTCGGTAATCTTTCAAAATAACAGCTAGTGATTTAAAAAAATCTTTGTTTTATAGTTAATGTATTATAGATCGATCTTTTATCATCCTCCTTCTCTTGCGTCATGTTTAACGCAGTATGATATTTATACTATAATATTAGCGCCTAAAGAGAACCTTAATACCTACCTAAGTTGAAAATGTACAGTACCTACCTAAATAAACATTACAGAATGTCGTTACCTATTTTACGTTTTTCAATTTCAGACTGCGATTTGACGTTTTGGTTCTTTTAATTATCATTTTTTATGGAGATAATATGTCAAATCGTAGTCGCCAATTAAAAAAAACGTAAAAAAAAAAATGCATGTCTAATAATTTTACTCCCAGTGCTTTCCTTTCTTTTAGACTGTTTTGTAGTGGCAATACTTGGTGTCGTTGAATGAACAGGCTCGTGTTCGCGCTCTTTTGCTTCATTTCTATTCACTCATTTGTAAAAAATACATTTTAGAAAATGGCTTCCGAGGAGTTGGTGACTGAGCAATTTCAATATTTAGGTATTGAAGTACAAAAAGAAGTTTTAGCGAAATGTAAGTGAACTATTCTAAACCATGCTTGAAATAAGTTGAAATTATTATATTGTCAGTGTAGTTTTTACTTAACGTAAACTTCGAATAAAGTTTTACCGCTACCGAACGAATGTTCAAGGTTGTTTCGTTTCAATATTCACTTTTTTTACAAGGCGTAAGTTTGTGCGAGGAATACAATGTCGATGCGGAATCTTTCACCGAACAATGGATGGCATTTAGCTTGAATCATTTGAACGGCGCCTCGCCTACTTTGGAGAACTTAGATGTGTTTGCGAGAAAGGAATTTTCCAAGCGCGCGGCTAACCGAGTGTGCGCGCCCGCTAAAGAGAATCAACGCGCTGTCGGCGCCGGCGCAGGACTAACGGTTTACGGAGCACCTGTTACGCCTCAGTATCCTTTTATCACTAAAACATTCCCATGTGTTACTTATTATATCGAGTCAAACTGTTGATTTTGTATAATTAGCATGTATATGATTATGACTTGTGTTGAAATCTGGTGTACGTACAATGAACTAGCGATAGGCATTTGATTATGAAAAACCATCCTTAATTACTCTGTCCAGACCTGAAAATGAAGTTTATTCCAATTACATGGCGTCTACTCCTAAGGTAAGTACAAAAATCCGAGTTTGTCAATTAATTTTCAGATCAAAGCAAATCAAGAAAGAAGACAAGTCTGTCTTGCATTTGATGGGTGGAGGTCTAGATTTACAGTATCAGTCTGTGACTAGATCTACACTCATTGAATGCTTACAGAACATTAACAACACCCTCTACAGTCTACAATGAACTCAAAATGAATGATAGAAAGTAAATCATGACTACTGGTTCAGGGCCAGTAAGAAGCATAACGCCTCGAACTGCATGCAAATACTCTAGCTAGATTGACACCTATTTTGTGTCATTTATAAATGAAATTATGTTGACCACTGCTACATGTATTTTCCACATTAAGACGGCAAAAAACCCTGTTTCAACAAATGCATACCAGTTTACATGACACCCATGGCAACACCAATGCACTATTTTACAATGAAAGCCTGTGCCGAATGCATCTCTCATTGTTAACTCTGCGAATTTATAGGCAACACTTGCACTGCACACACAATGATGTATAGTCAGGCTTAGGCTATTTTAGACTTACACCTTGTTTAGATCTAAAGTGCGGGCATTATAGCACAAGAGATTATAATCTCCTTAGGATTCCCCTCAGCAGTTCTCATGGACCAGCTTCGAAAGATTGCAATTTTGAATTGGAAACCTGCTAAAATCATACTCTGTGGTCATACTGCTGTTTGGTTGATGTGAAATGTATCCCCAGAGTTTGCAGGCACAGAACTGGACTGGTCTTTCTTTTTATAATAGTTTTGGCGTCGTACATCTTGTACATCTTGCCAGTATCAAGTATTTTGCATGAAATTAGCCCGATCGGGCTTATAGTTTCAAGTCAGGGGCTATGGTAAAGCGGTGGCAACTTTACCAAAACCTTCAAGGAGCTTCGGCGCGAAACAACGGAAAGTCCATTTTTAACACTCAATTTTGTTTTCACTACACTTGTGCACATTCACGGAACTAAATTGAATAAGATTCCACCAAAATTACACAATTTAACCGAGTTTACAACATAGTTTAACGAAAATAAACTTGGAGCACGACATGTTGTCTCCGCTTTCCCGCCGAAAGTCCGGACTGGTCTTTATTAGAAACTACAAGGATAAAGATCGCCTGATAGTCATCCATTTCAAACTTGTCTCTGGCAGACAAGGCACAAGCTTCACCAGTTCCAAAGTCAAACTGTTGGGGAAATTACTCACCTTTAAATAAAATAGATCAAAATTCGAATGTTGTTAGAATACCCACCATCTAGGTTTTCAGGTCTACAAGTTGCAATAGCTATCTTCTATGCAAGCTCTGATATAATACTTGATGATAATTGTGGGTGAGTATGCTTCTGGTGCATGTTATTAATTCTCATGACTAGATCCATACTCGTCTGCAGCCATCAACTATTGCCACAAATCACTTCTACAGGCTGGGAAGAAGAGATATTAGTATTCTGTATATTTTAAGTGCTTGACTATTTTAAAGGTCCAAATGCTGCCTTGTGTGGCCATGCATTTTATTTTTGTTGATGTCTTTTTGTTTATAAATATTTCAAGAAAGATATTGTAAAAACATACTAACATACAAACATTGTTGTCAAAATTATAAAGGTACGAGTTGGCAACGGGAGACATGAGGCGGCTGCGGACGACGTGTTGCGGCGACACTACTGGTTTCTAAGTATTCCTTCGTGTCGCTGACTACGCAGGAAGTTTCATAGAAATACATAGAAACCAGTAGTGTCGCCACGAGACGTCGTCCGCTGCCGCCTCATGTCGCCCGTTGCCAACTCTTACCTTAACCCTCCTTTTTCTATAGTTGGGAATAATTAGAGTTAAGAAATCAAGAGTTATTTTATTTAAAAGGTTTATTGAAGTGTTCCTTTAAACCTCTCTCACATCCATCAAAGTTCATAGTTGCATCTCTCACGTCGACTGCAAATAGATTAGGCAATATATTTATAGCCGGCCACCTGCCTGACACCAATCCTCCTGGGACCAAGTAGTCTTTCACAGATCACTTAGTCGTCTTTTACGATATTCACGAAATGGGTAGCCCAATTAATTGTAAGCGGGCCTACCCAGTTAATATAACAAAAGCAAGCAACCGAAAAAAAATAGTTTAATTTCAATTTAAAACCTAGTAAAGGTTTGAATCCTTGAGCCAATTGATTGGATCATGAAACTGCGTTTTAGGGAGAGAGGTATGTAAGAAAAAGTTAATTTAAACAGGAGTAAAATCTAAAACTGTAACCATTGATGCCTACTGTACCAATGCATTGGTACAGTGTCATCAAGAGTCAATGACCATATTCAAATTTTCTAAATCTTTATACAACAGACAATTTGAAAATAGCTTTCCTCTTTTATTTTCAAAATGTGTCCAATTATGATGTAGTAGTAGGTATAGAAATCTCAGAATGTGGTGTGGTCATAATCATACATAATAGTTCTGTTTGATGGTGAATGGACTGTACATACCCTACCTGACAATGCCACCTATTCATTGATAGATAAGTAATTTTATATTTTCAGAGGGTAAAGGTGGAAGTTGATTCTGGTAATCAAAATGAACTATGCCCGGCTACATATTCTCCAACTATGTGAGTATATTGTATAAAATTAAGAATCAAATCAATCAAAAAAGATTTTTCGAAATTTTGTGCACCCACTTACGGTGTTACAAGCACACCACCGCCCATGGTGGGTGTAGATTCAACCCACCAAATACTTTTATTTTTAAAAATGTTTGCCTATACACATTTATCGGTTGTCTGATGTTTCGAGAACTGTTCTGTGCTTTTTGTTCACCCTCAAGCCCTCGAAACACTGGGAGTTTAAAAGTCCAAAAAACGCGAATATATACCGAAAAATGTGTTTATTTCAAATCAACATCGCGCCAACCTCGAAAAATGTTTTAAAAGGCTTTTTTTAATTTATATCGCTTTTTACCATTGATCTCATTACACATTTTATGCTGTTTTAATTATTTGTTGTTATATCGGCAAAATACATCATGTGTGAAAATTTTGACTGTCTAACTACCACTGTACATTAACAGCCTGGTGACGGACAGACAGACGGACAGTGGAGTCTTAATAGTACGGTGACTCTTAAGTAAAAGGTGTCCGTTTTTACCCTTTGGGTACGGAACCCTAAATATTAAGGTTATTTGCATAGCTGGGCATTAGCTCGTTAATCCGTTAATTAACGAAGTTAACATTTTGACTAACGCATCAACTTTTAAGTAGAGATGGGCCGACTAGGGGTTCTGCCGACTAGTCGGTTCCAAAATTGCCGACCAGTCGGCAATGCAGATCATTATAATTCCGAGATATTTGGGTGAATCATGATGACTCGGCGATTGTTGGTATTTTTGGATAAATTTGCACTTCGAAAGCTGTAGCGAAACTTCCAAAAAATGGTTAAAATTAAAATAAAACTTGGGAAAAGAAATTGAGTGGAGCTAAGGCATAGCTACAACATTTTAGATGTATAATGTTTAGATGATGTATGTAGGCTATGACGTGTTTTGTTTTCGTTTTTCTGACTACCCACCTTCTAACTGTACTACTAATTCAATAAATATTGGTTTTATTTAGGTTTTATTGCATAATTGTTAATAGGTAGGTAGGTGCCGACTAGTCGGCATAATTTGCCGACTAGTCAGTACCTACCGACTAGTCGGTTAAACTGCCGACTACTCATCTCTACTTTTAAGTAAACTATTAAAAATGTTAACGGAGACGTTAACTTCCGTTAATATGCAGAAGTGCGTTAATCGTTAATCCAATCCCTACTTCGTAACGCGAAATGTAACGCTTTAACGTTTAACAAAGCTTATTTTTTTTGTAGCGGATTAACGTTTAACGAAGTTAACTATTTGATTAACGGTGCCCAGCTATGGTTATTTGTATATTGTTGGTAACTTTCAGAGCATCAGCGAAATACGCATCCAGAACCAACGCCGGATCAGTAGTCCACTCTTATGGCGACGAGCAGTTACTAAAGAACATCACAGACATCAATGCAGTTAATAATGCATTAAACCTAAAGATACAACAAGTCCCTAATGACGATGGAGATGTTTATACCAAAGCTAGGTACCTTACCTACCCCTTACTTAAAAACGATGACTAAGTTTACGTAACATTTGTTTTTTACTGTGATATGAAGTTTCAAAGCTAACAGACAGAGACAAACGTTACATAAACTTAGTCATCGTTTATAAGTATGGGGGTTAATGATTAAGTTTGTTGAACATTCTAATTTTGTATTGTAAGATTTACAGTTTAATATACAGGAGGAAGAGAAAAGTCTACTTACTCTTTTCCATACAATCGTAGTCGACTGTTTCCCTGGATAAAGACATTTATGGCATAAGTTTATTTGCTCTAATGTCTTTATCCAAGGAGGAAAGTCGACTACGTTTGTATGGAGAACGAGTAAAGGTCGTGTCAATTTCTACATACAAAAATCCCGTCAGGGGACGATGGGGGGGGGGGGGGTGGCACGTGATTTTTGTATGTAGAAAAGAAATTGACTTGTCCCGTCCGGGAAACGTTACGTATGAAGATACCTTAAGTATCTTTTCCTCTTAGCGTAGTAACTATTAATATGTTACATTTATAAATTAGATACTTATGCATTTCTAGGTTTGGCTTCGAGCTGCTACATGAGAAAGCAAGTATATTTGACAGCCACATACAGTATGTATCACAATACATCATGAGAAAAGCTGGAATCACTGAAACGACATCTGTAAGACAGAAATCACAGGTAAATAAAACATAATGACTACTCATACAAGATATATTTTGGCAGAGCTATGTTCCACAGATAGTCAATGGCCTCTCATTTTCCTCTATGCGTCATGAATCGCGATCTACAGCATCTGACTACTGATTAAGAATTAATATATAAAAATAAAAAAAGTCAATAAATAAATGAATTAAAATAAATAAACAAAGATTATCGAGATGAGAATGACGATAATTGAGATGGAGAGGGCATGGCAAAAACGCCGAGCGCCGTGTGACCACGTTACTTCTCCTTCGCAGGAGGTATGGTGCAGTTTAAAGAGCTTAGTCTGATCCCACGATTAGGTTGGCACTTCTTTGGTGTTCCCATAAGGTTATTTTTCTAGCAATACAGATTTCACCGACCGAGTGAAGCGTCTCTGCTTCAAGTCTAGCAAAATTTTCTTTCGTCTGTCAGTATGTTGCTTCTCCTCACAGGTCGTATTTCTCAACCGATCTTCACGAAACTTAGTTTATAGTTTGAATTTTTAGATTTTTTTGGTTGTTGAGGTTTTTAATTGGTGGGGTATTTGGCCTACTAAATTACCTGCTAGGTCTTCTCTTCTCAGAATTACTAGTTATATATTTGTATGTAAAACTTCCAGACAGAAATAACAGTAGCCGGTCGTATAGAGTGCGACGCGGACGCTCGCCTGAACCCGAAATGTGTCGTCCTTCAAGGGACGTGGGAGCAGTCGCTCAGCCAGTCTGTGCCCGTCGATATTGACAAGTAAGAGTTCATTTAGTGTCGTAGTGTCATTTCGGAGAAATTATTATTATTATTATTAATTATTTAGTAAGGTCTATTCGATAAGAAAGAGCTCATAAGCCCAGCTGATCTGGAATGGTCATGCGGGTTAAACAACGCTGGGTGCGGTCTTACTTGGATGGGTCAATGATAATGTGTGAGGCAAAAAAACACTTTCTCGGGCTCCTCCGTGCTTCGGAAAGCACATTAAGCGTGGGTCCCGGTTGTTATCTCTAATAGCAATTAGGTCAAATTAGAGGCCTTAGGGCGACCTGAAAACTCTAACACTAGATGAACCACATCACTAATGAAAAGAAGAAGATTCGATATGAACTAAGGCCGCGGTCTCAAAGTAAGCGGGGCGGGTACCGGCGACTCGCGCATCGCTCACAGAAGCGATACATACCACCAAATATTACGACTAAAGTACCTTACGATAAAGGTTCGAGGTTTTCGTTACGCGTTTTCCGTACTTTGCCTCATAGACGGGCAATTTACCTGATTTTAAAAGGCGAGTTTCCTCGCGATGTTCTCCTTCACCGTAAGAGCGATGGTAATAGCGCACAAGTATTCAAATTGTTGAAAAAAAATACATTAGTCACTCTAGATATTTATTATTAGGTATGTAACTTTGTACCTACTTATGATGATGGTGACGTTTTTTCGTACAGTTTGAAGGAATACGCTCTATTCCCCGGACAAGTGGTGGTGATGCGTGGGGTGAACCCTAAAGGCGACCGGTTCATAGCGCACCAAGTGTACAGTGACGCCGCGCTGCCCACTCCAGACCATAACCATGATATTATGAACACTTTGACTGGTAAGCTTCACATTAGTTTTTATTTATTACTGTTCCCGGTTTCGCCCGCGTAAGTCCCGATGTGTGTAATTCCAGGTCTTTACGTTTTACGTGCTGCGTTTTAGGATGCGATGTGTGTAGCGAATAAAATACATTGTACTTAAAATACTTGTCTTTCCCGGCGGGAATCAAAGCTGCTGCGTTCAAGGCGGGCTTTCGCCGTATGCGCCACAGAGGCCGTCAAGTCCTCAATGTGACCTCTTAACTAATTTCAAGTGAATTAAATTTTTTTTCTTCTGTTTTCGCAATGTTGTATTGAAATTAAACTCATTTTTTGGTTTTAATCGCGTGGTGTTGTATTACTTGTAGCACTGTTTAATACTCAACTTTTAGAGGATTGTTAATTCAGACGAGGTTTTGAGTAAAGTAATAAACACCACGCGATTAAAACCCGATAAATGAGTTTAATTTCAACAATTTTATTTCCAAACTTGATTCCAGGCAGTATATCCCTAGTACTAGCCGCTGGCCCGTACACAACCTCCGACAACGTCTCATACAAGCCGCTGAAAGACCTCGTCACGTACATAACGAGCCACAAACCTCACGTCATCATCCTCACGGGCCCGTTCATGGACGCTGATCATTCCAAGATCAAAGACAACAGCATGGCCGAGACTTACAAAGCTTTCTTCGAGAAGCTGATCGATAGTTTGGGCGAATTGAATAATACTTGGTGAGGAGATGTTAAATACTTTAGTGTTAATGGACCAGCCTGTGCGCATTTATTTTTATGTTTTTAGGGTTCCGTACCTAAAACGGTAAAAAATACCCCTTATAAGATCTTATTGTTGTCTGTCTGTCAAGACCCTTTATCCCGAGTACGCGCGGTGGTATCAAGTTGAAATTGCGGCAAGCGAGGGACACAGGTTCGAATCCTGTCACGGGAATTTCATCATGTCATTTTCGATGACGCATTTTTCCTTGTTAAATCTTTCTAAAAAATGCTTTCCATAATTCTGCAGGGCTGTTAGGCTGGCGGGGTCAAATCCCGTCAAATCCGTTGTGCTTCATTTAATCCTGATGCGATAGGCACCTGTAGCGCTAGCGGTCAGACTCATTACATCGAATTTGAACTAATAAGGGTACTTAGTGGGGGTAAAATTTTGGAAAACGTTTTTAAATACTATACTTATCATAAACTTAGTTGCCCAGTTTTTCCCATTCAGTTTTACCCATTCAGTGTGTCGACATTAACGGTAAACGTTCCCCTGGATCACCTGTAACTTTAGGAGTTCCTCAAGGATCCATATTGGGACCTTTTTTATTTCTAGTATATATTAACGACTTACCTTTCCTCGTGAAGGAAAATCATGGGATAGTATTGTTCGCAGATGATACCTCATTGGTATTTAAAGTAAAAAGACGACAATCTAATATTGACGACGTGAACAATGCTCTCTCTAGATTAGTATATTGGTTTAATGTTAATAATATGCTACTAAATGGATCTAAAACTAAATGTATTCGATTCACACTACCAAATGTAAAACAAGTTAAAACTTCTGTAAAAATTGATAATAAGGAGATCGAAATAGTCGATAAAGCTGTCTTTCTGGGTATAACTTTAGACGCTAAGCTTCAATGGGGCCCACACGTGGAAGCTCTGTCGAAAAGGCTTAGTTCCGCAGCTTACGCAGTTAAGAAAATCCGGGAATACACAGATGTTGAGACGGCCCGCCTAGTCTACTTCAGTTACTTTCACAGCATCATGTCATATGGTATCCTGCTGTGGGGGTGTGCTGCTGACATAGAAACCATTTTTGTTTTGCAAAAGAGAGCGGTGCGAGCTATCTAGAAAATGGGCCCCAGGGAATCGCTTGAAGAAAAGTTTAAAGAGATAAACATTTTAACTGTTTACTCTCAATACATTTATGAAAATCTGCTATACGTACATAAGAATAAATCAAGTAAATTTCACAAATACAGTGATGTCCGTCAGGTTAATTTGAGACACAAGGATGATCTGACTGTGCCCTATAGTAGGCTCCAGAAAATAAGTAAGTCGTTCTGTAGCACTAGTGTACTTTATTATAATAAACTACCTGAAGACGTATTTGACATGTCCATTACAAGATTCAAAAAATATATTAAACTTAAATTGTGTAATAAGGCGTACTATAGCACGTCAAAATATTTTGATGAGAAGAATCCATGGACGTGATTGTTAACTGCTCCTGTTCAGATTAAGATCTGTATTATGACGATTGTAATATAAAACATGATAAAAAAAATAATTGGAAAAAAAAACCCCATGAGTTTCTTGTGGTTTCTTCTCATCGGAGGGCGCGTTCCGAAACCTCGGTAAATTAAAATCTCGACGTTTCAAAACGTACGTATGTGTGTATAATATACGTTCTAAATGAATAAAAAAATTTGAGTTTTGAGTTTTGAGTTTTTTAGCAAAAAGGCGCTGTTATGTCCCTCTATATTAATTTACGTTCCCTTCTCCATTTCAGCCCTTACACAAAAATCTATATAGCGTCTAACATAAAGGACGCTTTCCATGTGAACATTTACCCGACACCACCTTACTCAAACCGGAAGAAGCATCCCAACATCCAGTTCATTGCAGACCCGAGCACTTTGAATATCAACGGGGTTGTCATAGGAGTCACTAGCACTGACGTTCTTATGGACCTTAGCCAGGAGGAAATATCATTGTGAGTACATCATCACGAACATTATCCACGCTATGTTCCCGGTTGCATCGGGAGCCCGGGGTTCACTTTCTTACTTTTACGTCTAAATACATTTTACTGGGTCTTATTCGCGTATTAATATTTACTAGCTGCGTCCTGCGCCCCCACTTGACAGCCTCGAGACATTTCAGGTGGGGTCCGAGCCATAAGGTCATCTGGGATCAGTTATAGACAGATCTTGAGAGTGACACTGGCTTTGGTATGCCACCTCCGCGATCTCCCCTCATCTCTTTACTATCTCATATATTTTGTGTCTGCAATCTCTTATCTCATAAGTTATGGACATGCGCCTTGTTCAGGACAAGGCGCAGGTCAATTCCTTAGAGAATTATAGCTTAGCTGTACATCAGCTGAAATAACTGATATGTATGCGAATGAGAAAAAAATTTGGTCTTAAATTTTTCCGTCTAGACCCCTATTGCAACGCGCGATAAGGAACTTCGACCAATAATTAGGTATTATTAAAAACCCGCGCACGAAGGGTTCCGTACCACTATCACAATTGGGTACGGAACCCTCAAATGGTTTACAACAACTTTGATTTAAAGAAAATCTGAAACTTATAAGAAACTCTTTGGTCAGTGAAGGCAGACTAGTATATTTGACAGATAGGGCAGCCATTTTGAATTCCATGACCAACTCGATTTGACTCGACCAATCAGAAGCGACCTCACATCGTTCTAGAATTCCCTTGTAGTTTTTGAAACACGTTTGTTGTATGGGAGCCCCTCTTAAATATTTGTTTTATTTTGTTTTTAGTATTTGTTGTTGTATCGGCTACCGAAACACATCTTCTGTGAAAATTTCAACCGTCTAGCTATTACGGTTCATGAGATACAGCCTGGTGACAGACAGACGGACAGACAGACAGAGCATAGTCTCAGTAATAGGGTCCCGTTTTTACCCTTTGGGTACGGAACCCTAAAACCTAGAGGGTTCTAAAGATATTGAGTAAAGCTATGTATGTGCAGAGGGTCGGGCAGCGACAAGCTGTGCCGGCTGGCGCGGCACGTGTGCGGGCAGCAGGCGTACCACCCGCTGTGGCCGCCGCCCGCGCACCGCCCGCGCGACGCCGCGCTGTGGGCGGCGCACGCGCAGCTGCCCGCCACGCCGCATCTACTGCTGCTGCCCTCCAACTTCAGATATTTTGTTAAGGTAACAATCATATTTTTTGTTAATATTATTTAAGTTACATTATTGTCTATTTGGTATCTTTGTTCATATATGTACTAAATATATGAACAAAGATACCAAATAGACAATAATCTACGTGGTTTCAAAAATATTAACAACGGTTTCACCAGCGTAAGTCCCGATCCCGTGGGAATATCGGGATCAAAAGTAGCCTATGTTACTCAGGGTGAATGTAGCTTTCTAATGGTAAAAGAATTTTTGAAATCGGTCTAGTAGTTTCGGAGATTACCCCCAATATACATACATACATACATGTTACCAACGTTACCTCTTTATAATATTAGTATACAAACTTGCCGGCCATTTTGACGTCAGGTTGGCCGGACCACCTTCGATTTCCCGCCATAACACTCTTACATACACGTTATATATGACAAGATTAAGTACCTACCTATTTGGTACCTACGCAAGTTTTTTTTTTGTCAGGGTGCCTGCAAAAAAATTATTAGCATATTAATTATCACTTTGCGACGATCAAACCAAGCGCCTGCAGAATTGGTAAAAGTCAACAAAGAAGTTTATTTATTTTAATGTATTTTTTTACAGGAAACGAACGGGTGTGTAGTCGTAAACCCCGAGCACCTCACAAAAGGCACGGGCGGGGGCACGTTCGCGCGCGCTGTTCTCGCGGGCTATTCTGACAGGCTTGATGTAGCTGTGCAGATTGTGCGTATTTGATTCAATACATACGAACTGATCATTATATTGTAGTTTTTATTTACTGCTCTAATCATATCCACTAGAAATATTTTTTAATGATAAAAACATCTTTAAAATAACACTCGTGGCAAGGTTCGAAATCGCGTTACTGCTTCTCTGTCGCAGCGTGCTAACCACATGAGTTCCTACCACAAGCCATGGATTTGATATTTATGAATAAGTATGTATATTTATTCGAAAATTATTTCTCTTTTAGGGTTCCGTACCTAAAGGTAAAAACGGGACCCTATTACTGAGACTTCGCTGTTTGTCCGTCCGTCCGTCCGTCTGTCACCAGGCTGTATCTCATGAACCGTAATAGCTAGAAGGTTGAAATTTTCACAGAAGATGTATTTCGGTTGCCGCTACAACAACAAATACTAAAAACAAAATAAAACAATTATTTAAAAGGGGCTCCCATACAACAAACGTGTTTCAAACATAACAAGGAGTCAGGACAGGAAGAGGGACAGGAGGACCAATCGAGTTGGTCATGGAATTCAAAATGGCTGCCCTATCTGTCAAATATACCAGTCTGCCTTCACTTACCAAAGAGTTTCTTTTATGTTTCAGATTTTCTTTGTGCCAAGGTTTTTTTTTTTTTGAGTGATTCGGTCGTTTAATGGGAGTAAGAATCGAAGATAAATATTTCATATTTTCCTATAAAATTGGTTGTTGTAAACCATTTTAGGGTTCCGTATCCAATTGTGATAGTGGTACGGAACCCTTTATGCGCGAGTGTCGCACTTGCCCCGTTTTTTATAAAACACTAGTTTCTAATAGAGTAGAATAGTTGTAGTTTAGCTCAACGTGGGGACACTAGTTGTATTACTTTGACTGTAGAATATAACCCTCTTACCTACTCATAATCGTATTGGACCTTCCCTATATAGCATATTATATTTAGTCAATATACTCGTAAATGTTTTGAGTTAATCGACAATTTTTGTAGAAAATAGGATACAAAATAAAAAACAAAAATAGGAATGAGTACTAAATAATTGTAAACTAGCTGCACCCAACTATAGTGTCGATCCAGTGGGAATATCGAAATAAAAAATATGGGTGTTAATACCGACATCCCAAGTTTCATTGCAATTGGTTCAGTAGTTTTTCCGTGAAGAAATACAATTAAACTTTCAGGTTTATAATATTAGTAGGATAGGAAGTAGGATAAACCATGGGAATGGCGGCGCTAAAATAAAATGTTGGATAAATGACAAGGAGGTCAAAATGCAAGTAAAAAAAACACTTGTTAGTAAAATTATGTACTTATATCCATAAAAACAGAGATGTTTTATACCTTAATTAACAACACTGGACCTACTGAGAGAATAACCAATCATACATCAATGAGCTATGGTTAACTATAGGCATATTATCTGAACAGAACAAACCCTAGCTTAGGCCGCATAAATAGGATCGTTAATGTTGACGAAAACCCCCGGGCCGCTACGTAGCGCCAACTGCAAACCCATACGCGGTGTGTCGCCTTCCATACGTCTTAACTCGGGCTCTTCGATCTGTCGGTAACTGAAACGTAAGTCACGATTCCGTGTGAATATCTATATAAAATTTGGTGTCCGTAAGCTTGGCCGGACCATGCAATAGATTAACACCAAACTACGCTTATTATTTAGTACCTTTGTTCATATATGTAGTTACTTACGTGGTTTCGAAAATATTAACGACACAAAGTGGCCGGCCATGCTGACTGACGGACACAAAATTTGACATGTAAACAACAGACGAATAAGCAAAACAATCTACCTTTTCAATGTTGCCAATGGTTCATTATTGGGGCTTCGGATACCCGTATCTGGATCGATTGTAGTTAAACCGCATCTGAAAATTTCAATAAATGAAAAGGTTTTGAATTTATAACTATTTCTAGAATATGCTTAACACAATATTTTTAAAAAGTGTCTAGAACTTGTAATTGCCAATTAAATGATTTATTGCTTTAAAATTTCGCATAGTCGCATTATACGTCCTTCTTTTACACATCTGAAATTCGCTTGCGCTATCCCTGTCACACTATTGTATTATGGTACTCCCTTGTCTTACCGAAGGTACGTCATGTTAATTTACCTGGTGCATGGTTTAACAATCTCGAATATATTTTCACCGATCTTCACAAACGTCCATTTGTCTTCTGCGAATGCATTTGCCCCTTTCAACACGAAATTAGGTCTGAAATACCGGTGCGAGACCAGCGAGTCTTTCAGTCTTGTATTGAGGTCTTCTACCGATGTTTCGTTTATTAGGTGGTATGATGTATCGTCTGGGAACGCTCCCTGTAATTCATTAATAAAGGCAATACAATAAGAAAAACCGGCCAATTGTAAGTCGGACTCGCCCAGGATTATGTTTTGTACCACTAATATAAAAAAATAAAAATTACTTTAGTTGTATGGGAGCCCCACTTCGATTATAATGTTATTCGGTTGTTATAGCGGCAACAGAAATACTTCACCAGACGATACAGTCTGGTGACAGACAGGCAGTGGAGTAAGTGTCCCGTTTTTACCCTTTGGGTAAGGAACCCTAAAAATTATGTAGAAAGGTTAAATTGGTGTATGGTTATTAAAGCGCATTAACATAATGCTAACTAGTAAATCATTAGCATTACATGTGTTGTGGCGCGTCGAGCGGATCTACTGTAGGTATATAAAAGTATTATATACCTACAGTAGATCCGTTTCCTAGTACCCATAGTACAAGCCTAGTTGCTTAGTATGTTTAAAAAAGTACAAGTACTAAATTTGTCCCCGCCTTCTTTCATTTGACGTAAAAATTGTTAAAAAAAATAACGTACCGTATCGTTGACGGTGAACTTAAAGAACTTGTGTGATGCCAGTGAAGCGGGGAGGTTGCGACTTTTACCGGACGCGTATAGGGCCAGCTTAAACTTTCCACCGTGTTGGTTCAGCACTCTAAAAACGCAGACATAGAGGCGGGTATTATGATCATAAACTAGAAATGGGTCATTTAAAAACCGGTCAAGTGCGAGTCGGACTGGCGCACAAAGGAATTCATACCATTATCACAAAAAAACACGTTTGTAGTATGGGAGCCCCATTTAAATATTAATTTTATTCTATTTTAGTAACAACGGCAACAGACATACATCATCTGTGAAAATTTCAACCGTCTAGCTATCACGGTTCATGAGATGGTGACAGATACACAAATCGAAAAGCGCGGCATGTAAAATATAAATAAGCTTCGTAATCAAATTATCATTGCAATGGAAATCTTATTATCGTGCCAATAAACCAATGGACATTTCTAAAAATTCGTTATTAAAAACTCGATATTTACTTGGTAACCCATTCGCCGGCTTCGCGACCACAATCGTATACTGGAACGGGGGCCTGCCAAACCTCAGACCACTCCACTTTCGATGTTGCAGCTACCTATAATGAAAACAACACTCATCCTAGGGCCAAACAGTCACATACAAAAATTAAAAATCTTAGTCCTTCGCTTCGTGATTAAGGTCGGCCACATATTATGGAATTCCGAACGAAATACTGCAAATACAAGATGTGTACAGTTACACACATCTTAGAATCCGCTTATTTTTATTTTCGATGTCTGATGTAGATATTTGCAGAAATCCTTCTAAAATCCGTAAATTTGTGTCCGACCTTTTAATTTTAACGGATCTAATCGCCTCTCGAGTTCTCAAAATTACTAAACTAGTAAAAGTACAAAAATTTTAACTTTAACTTTTAACTTATCTGCCGGCCACTGTAGTAACTGTTACCTCTGCTAAATTAACGCATAACGGGTCCATGTCTTTATATTTCAAAGTTAAGACGGAACCCTTGATCGACGGAACCACAGTTACTAGCTCGGGAAACTGCCTTGCCGTTTTGAATAAGTTTTTATCATCCATTATCATAAGTATTCTGTAAACAAAATAAGCCTTAATAAACTAAACGGGCTCTATTTTATCTTATATATAAAATTTCCATGTCACAATGTTAGTTACCGTACTCCTCCGAAACGGCTTCACCGATCTCCACCAAACTCAACATGCGCATTCAGTAGGTCTGAGAATCGGCTACTATCTATAATTTATAAGGCAAAACAACGTTTGCCGGGTCAGCTAGTATTTTTATAATTGTTATACAGTTTTATCCACGCCCAGGATCGATGTATGTGTTATTTCAGGGTTCTTATCTAAAAGTAAAACTAGTTTCATTGCAATCGGTTCAGTGGTGTTTACGTGAAGTAGAATAGGATAGATTTTTAACTTCTACTGTATTTTTGTAGTTATAATTATTGATAACTAGCTGACCCGACAGACGTTGTCCTGTCGTTAAGTATAAAAAAATAAAATTCATCAAAATCGGTTTAGCATTTTTTCTTTCATAAGAACCTTCTCCTGACAATAGCAAACACAACAAAAAAAGAATTATCAAAATCGGTCCAGCCGTTCACGCGTGATGTCGTGACAACGGAAAACGTTTCATTTTTATATAGATATAGATAAATAAATAAATAAATGTAATGTTTTTAAGTAACTCTTACCTATCTCTCAGCCACGTACTGACTCTAAGACCCAGGACAGTGCATTCGCCTTTATCCAACACAATAGCCCCGCATGACTTGACGGGGTATATGTAAAGGTCACTCAAGGCTCCGACTTTAGTCCATTTTTGAGGGAGCTTGATTCTCGTAAGTCTCTGATAGATCTTGAAGAATGTGTATACGCTGCCCGCGGTCCCGACTGCGGTCACTGCAGCCGCGGCATATGCGTGCCCTGGAAGAGCCCATAGTAGATTGTATGATTTGAACAGAGCGAAGCGAAGGATTCTGAAGTAGAATCCTCAGCGCAGCGAAGAATTTAATGTACGTCTTGTATGCCCAAGGTGAAAAAAAATTTGGCGACTGAGATGTCTTCATCCAATTATTTAAAAAAGAAAAGGTTAAACAATACCTACATACGGAATACTACACAAAATGTATTAATGAAAGTATTTTTTTAAACTAAAAGACAATTAATTTTTAAATAAAGATGAATTCTGTTTCAACTTACAACACAGTGGCATGGTTAATTCTAATAATTAATAAGATTTGTAAGAACTTGAGACAGTTCGGTTTTATTTTGTCACCACTTTAAATGTTACCTACTATGTTGAAATCGTCACAACAACTAAAGTTCAAGCGATAAAATACATCTCTACAGCGTGAGTTCAATAAAAATATAAATGACCTTCATATCACAGTAATAATTATGTTTTATTTATCGAGTCTACAGATAAGTGCACAAAGTAGGTAGTAGGTGTTCGTCGCACGAAACGCGTGTTTATGTTGAATTTAAACTTAAGTACTTTAATTTTTAGCAGTTTTTCCTTAAGGTATGATAAAATAATATAAAAGTGTGGGTGTGTTCGATTGTATGTATGTTTGCTTGTGACTTCTTCGCACAAAAACGACTAAGGATTAGTATAATACACAAAGACTACTTTAATCCCGACAAGGGTGTCGGGATTAAAGTAGTCTTTGTGTGTGTCATAAAAAATGACATTAGATTAGATTAGGGAATCTAATCTAATGTCATTTTGTATGGTATAGCAATTCCAGCGTACTTGTATAGTTTCATTTCAGTGGGCTAAGGGCTTCAGTGCTTGCGAGGTCTACTGTTTGCAGAATTACTATTACATTGACACTCCAACCATTTCAACATCCCATTTTTGACATAGGCTGTGACAAAAACATTCGTAATACTCGTAGCAGCACGTTGCAGCGTGCTCGTGTTGTAACACTCGTTGCAGCAACAAGCAGACACGGACAATCGAACTATTAAGTATAATCATAACATTTCTGACATTGCAGACAAACTGCAAGAATGCCGCTTACGGTGGTACGGCCACGTTCTACGGAAACCGGCTAGTTACGTGGGAAACAAATGTCTTGCTATGGCGCCTCCGCCCGGCCGCGGCAGATTGGGAAGACCCAAGAAGTGCTGGCTTGACGTTGTGAGATCCGATATGCGTGCAAATGGCCTCACTACACGGGATGCCGAAGATCGTGCGAAGTGGAGACGTAAAAGTAGGAAAGCGGACCCCGGGCTCTCGAGAGAGATGCAACCGGGAACAACGCTCGGATGATGATGATAACATTTCTGACTTTATATCAAGACGAACAAAGTCAGATAACATTCTGTAAATAATGGTTCGGTAAAACAATTATTGTTATAGATTCGTGAGTAAGGCTGTAGATAAAACTGGTCGCAAAAAAAATCGTCGCACTAGGTGTGTCCCGCGGTTCCCGTAATTCCCGATCCCGTGAAAATTTCAAAAAATTCGGACAGGAGTTAAAGTTAGGACCTAAGTACATACCTACATAAATATTGTACTAAATCTTCCTTTATTATAGGTATGGATTATGAGCTGTTTTTAAATAGATAGTACATTTACTGTCAGGAACTTACCCACCGGCTAACTTTGGTTTTGATATTTCACTATGATTAAATTAAATTAATAAGTATCTAAACCTATTTATTTATTAATTAAAATAAAAAAAAAACTACTTATTAGAACACGTTCAAACCAATTTTCGATAGAAGTTTACATGGTAACGTACATAATATATATTTTTTTTATTTTATCATTCTCTTATTTTAGAAGTTACAGGGGTAAATTTTACCAATTTGGAAGGGTCTCTCGCGCAAATTATACAGTTTAGAATAAAATGATATTCGAAACTTAATATCATTTTTAAAGACCCATCCCTATATACCCCACACTTAAAGGTTTGACGAAAAAATTTTTTTTTAGTTTCAGTTCTAAGTATGGGGAACCCCAAAATATTATTGTTTTCTTCTATTTTTGTGTAAAAATCTTATTGCGGTTCACCTAATACATCTAATCTACTTACCAAGTTTCAACAGTATAGCTCTTATAGTTTCTGAAGAAAGTGGCTGTGACATACGGACGGACAGACAGGTGGACAGACATGACGAATCTATAAGGGTTCCGTTTTTTTGCCATTTGGCTACGGAACCTTAGAAAGAAACAAAACTTTATGTAGGCAGAGTTAATAAAAACAAGAAGTTTAAAGAAGTACCTATATAAATATGTAATTCGGAGTGTGTATGTAATTAACATCATTATTTATTTTATTTATTAAAAACTTAAAGTTAATGTTTGTGATGCATATCGCACTCTACTAAACATGTAGGTGCTTAAGACAATAAGAAAACTACGCCAAAAACATATAAGTAGGTATCTAAAAGGTAAATCTAAGCCGCATAGATCGGTTGATCGAGCGCCACAAGCCCCCCGGGTCCGCTGCGCAGTGCCATCTGTATGCCCATGCGTGGAGAAGCACCCGAGATACGTCGCTCCTCAGCTGTCTCGAACTGACGGTAACTGTAAGGGAAATAAGGACAAGAAGTCGTTTAAAACAATATTCTTTCGAGAACAATAGATTTGAAGCGCATGTAAATTAAGTTCTTAAAATAATAATTAAATAGTGGTTAAAGTTTGAGTGTATGTGTGTTGTTACTCCTTCACGTAAAAACCGCCGAACTGATCACAGTGAAACTGCGTAGTATGTAGATAGCTGGAAAAACACTTGAGCGTCTTTTTATCCAGATATTCTACGAGTTACGCGAGTGAAACCGAGGGACACTGCTAGTCCCATTATCACAAAAGAATGTTTGCTGTATAGGTGCCCCACTTTAATATTTTAGTGTGCCGCTATAACTAATACTAAATAGTTATAGCGGCAACAGAAATACATCACTTGTGCCAACTATCTAGCTATCACGGTTCATGAGATAGCTGTAGCCTGGTGACAGACGGACAGTAAAAGTGTCCCGTTTTTACCCTTCGGGTACGGAACCTTAAAAAAGGCCTCTAAGCATGATAATAATGTTCGATGACGTTGATATTGACTTTCAAACAAAATATGTAATTGATTTAGATTAGGATTACCTTTTGAGTGTTGTTAATGGTTCCCCTTTCGGACTGCGGACTCCGGTTTCTGGGTCAATGGTTGTCAATACACACCTAAAAATTGAACATAAAACATATCTGTGCACAAAACTTATTGCTATTCTGTGTACTACAGTACTATAAGCAATAATATAACAGATCGTTGGATTTCTCACGATTAGTTATAAATAAATAGGTAGGTAAGTAGTAAATATAAGTAGGTAAGGTAGGTAAATACATAAAATATAAGTAATCGTTAGGCACACAGCTAGGTGTGTAACATTTTATTATTTAATATTTTCACGATTTACGATAACAAAACATTTTAACGGATTTAGCTCGTTTATTTTATGAAAAAACTTGTCGAGATTTCGAGGATTTTCTAGAGTGGCTTATGGTCACAGGTAGGTACTTAACTTAAAAGGGATACATTAGGTATTTCTTAGTGTCAATGGAGCGGTCTAGCTAGGTGTAGATAATCGGCCGACCGCGCACCGTTTCATTAACAAAAAGTTATGTGCGCTAATAACATCGCTCCTACGGTGAAGGAAATCATCTTGAGCAAACCGAGATGTCCTATGAGTCCTAGGACTCTCCAGGCATGGGACATTCACCAATCCGGAGTAGGCTCCCGTGGCGTCTTACTGCCTAACCCCTCTAAGAGTAGGCCCTTGCCCTGCAGTGGGACAAATTAAGAAATTTATTATTGTGTCAATATACAGCTATGACTCTCACCTGCCGCACGGTTTAATAATCTCAAACACGTTGTCCCCAATCTTAATATACTTCCAGGTATCCTCGTCGTAAGGTCCAGCACCTTTGACCACGAAGTTCGGTCGGAAGTTGCGATGCGTGATCGGATCTTGTAGTTTCCCATTCAGATCTTGTATTGACGCTTCGTTGATTAGATTGAAAGGTACTTCGTCTGGTAAGGCTCCCTTTAACATACACATAGATAGGTTAGGTATAAACTTGACGGCGGCCATCGCGGTATTTATTAAACAGAATCTGAAAACTGTCAACGTAATGTTCAAACTTATGTTTAACTTGCGGCGTGGTTTCACCTGCGTAAGTCCCGATCCCGCGGGGATATCAGGATCAAAAGTAGCCTTTGTTACTTCTCCATAATGTAGCTTCTATCTATTGGTGAAACAATTTTTGAAATCGGTCCAGTAGTTTCAGGCTTATTCGGTACAAACAAACATATCTTTCATCCATATAAAATTAGCATGGATATAGGTAGGTAATTGATTGAATTACCTACAGTATTCGGTTTCGAAACGAATTCCGTCCGTACCTATATGGCCGCCCTTATACCAGCAATAATAAGTGGAAATGGTAAAGTGTGGAACTCCAGCTAATATAGCGACTTATCTTCTACAGATTATTTAATGGAACTTATTATTATAGTGAAATGGAGAAAAAGAAAACTCACTGAATCATTTTTAGTCCATTTGTAATATTTATTCGTAGAAGGCCTTAGAGGTCGACTTTTGTACGAAGCGTAATAAACCAACCTAAAGTTACTTTCAGGTTTATTTATCAATCTGCAAAAATAAAAACTTTTCAATACCTATATTCCCAATTAAACACTGAGTTAAATAATAACATGCATGATTAAAGAAATTACCTTGTGAACCATTGGTTTGCTTCGTAACCACAGTCGTAAACGGGAACCGAAACTCCCCACACCTCTGCTGACGTGGGTTCCAGGTTCGATTCTATTATCTGAAACATATTTGACATATAAGTAGGTATTAGAACATACGGTCATAATTCCAAAATGAAAATACTGTAAATACGGCACGCATTGGAAAGAAGGCGATGTGTACCTATTTGTTTTTCTTTTTCCTTTACAATACTACGAGGAACATTACAAGAGTCTATAGAATTACATACGTCTTTGCTTTACATTTACAATATTTCGGTCTGGAATTCCGAAATGGATTTCATCTGTAATGTGGCCGACCTTATAAATGAGAAAATGTGTCGTATTCATAATTTTATATTTTCCCTAGTCTTAATCGCGTGATTTTTACTTTTTAATTCTCATACCTCGACGTTTCGACCATGTTACAACGGTCTTGGTCGCGAGGGGACCAAGATTTCCAATCGTGTTAGTTTAAAAAGTTTATGTGTCGTATTGTTGTTCAGTTAATTTAAAACTAGTAATTACTCCATTTATTAACCAGTTTAGCTATAAGTAAGATACCTCAGCTAAGTTAACTCGTAGTGGCTCCATGCCCTTGTGTGTGACAGTAAGAACTGAACTCTTGACCGAGGGATGTGCTGTCAACATTTCAGGGTACTGCCGCGCGGTTACGAAGGTGTTTTGGTCGTTCACCACCATTAGTATCCTGGGGATAAATTAAATGATTATTACAATTCTGAATAATTTATGGGAAAAGCCCTTTTCCAAGGTTGCCTGAAAGAAATCGGTTTAAGCGATAAGGCCGCCTATTTGTACAATATAGTATATTTACCTTTAATTTTTTAAAGGTGCTTCTTTTGTACCTAATGCATTAAAGTACTGTTGTTGTTCAAATAAAGTATTTATCTATCTATCTGAAGTGTCACAATTGTTGTTGAGTTCCTATGTGGCGTAATGGGTATCACATGTATCACACTCGCCCGGCAAGCGAGGGGCACAGGTTCGAACCACGTATAACGGGAAAAAATTTGATGATGCAAATATTTGAAACTGTCATTATTCTTTAGGTAGGTATATAGACAGAGACAGTCCAGTTGGGCTATAAGCAGGATGTTTTAAAAACCCGTACTTTTGCATTACATAACCAAGATTTGCTAAGCTAAGAGTTGCTTGACAAATCCTACCCTATCCGACTAAACAGAATGGTTATTGGGTAGGGAGTGTAATAATTACCTATCTCTCAACCACCCATGCCTAATTCCCATCAAGGAAATCTCCGCCTTATCCAAAATCACCGGCCCGCATGACTTGATAGGGTAAGCGTAGATATTTTTCAATGTGCCGACTTGCTTCCATTCTTGGGGAAGTCTTCTTGTCGCGAGTCGTTGATATATCTTGTATCCGACGTATATGCTGCTAGCGACACCTACTGTGGCTAGCGCTCCAGTAGTATACTCGTTTACTGAAAAGAGAAGTTGACAATGATTGGCATCATAGCAGCCACATGACGTCTTCTGCTGAACCCAAAAAATTTTCAGAGCGATAGGTCGACCAATCATTTGTTTTCCGAATTACCCAGAGATCAATACCAATTTTATTTGAAAAAGTAGCTCGATGTGGTGCATGGAACTGGGTCATGCGTGCATCGCCTGTTGCTTTCCGATGTTAACGGATAATATTAGACAAAAAACTACCCATAATAGCTAAGTAGCTAATGTGAGTACATTCAAGACAAAGTTTTTTTCAGATAAGGTGCGGAAACGGATACGTATAGCATTTGTAAGATTAAGCCCAAAGTAAGACAGTTCATCTGAATCCTAACGATTGCCTGGAAGAAATTAATTTTAGCGATAAGGTCGACCATTTCTGTAACGTTCTATTTCTGACCTTTCTGTTTTTCTTTTACTTAATGTATTGTAACAATCTGATAGGTGCATGGAGTTTTGCAAAAAAAAACTATCTACCTATCTATTAGATATGGACCAACCATGGTTTTTAATCGACTAGCAGACTAGCATGTTTAAAAATAGCTAACTAATCGTAAAAACAAATCATTATAATTCGGAGATATACGTGTTAGTCGTCATCTACTTAATCTATAATTCATTATCTATCTTCTAGATGAGCGTACTACATTGATACTACACCGTTATTGATCATTTGAGATAGTGATCAAATACTCAAATATGATATCAATTAGTTACCAGGTATTTAAAAATCCTATTTGATTATATCTACATTATGTAGGTAATGTGTCTAAATAAACGAATAATAAACAAACATCAACAACTCACCCATCGTTAATTCTTCAAACGCGGCGTAATAAAAATAACTGAGTAGGTAGGGTACTAAAGCGTCTACGTCTGTTGATATCGGCAATCTATGTGAAATGACATTGACCACATAACCTTTAAAAATATACTGCACCAAACTCGACTGGTAGGTTGGTAATCTACAGTTATAATACTATAATGAACACCTTCTAAAATAGGTATATGGCTAACTTTCAAAGTAAACAGTCACATGGAATCGAATGTTTACTTTGGAGACTAAGTACCTGTCTACCTACATAAGTAACATATAAATCGATACTATCGTAAGCTAGGTCCGCGTGCGATGCCCGGCCGGGGCCCCACCAACATCTCATCCCCTCCCTGTTCACTACGGAGGATAAGGGCAGTTTAACTACAGACAGAGGATAATGGGAGTTTTACCATGGCCACCGATTGCTCATCTATGCCACAGTTTACACAATACTTAGTACGGTTTGGTGCTGTAATCTATGTTCTGTTTACCACAAAAGTATATAGGTAGGTATACTGTCTATCGTAAATCTAAGAGGAACAAATAGAAGGTATAAACCCAGAGACATAAAATCCGGCCTATATTGTGCCTTAATTAACCGCAGCGCTGCACACAGCTCAATCCAGCCCCAAACTAAGCAAAAATCTTAAAAAATACTGACGTGGAAGGGATAAGATCGCGCAGCACCTACATACGTGCGACTTCTGCGCCAGAGATTATAACCACTACGTTTACTGCGCATCCGCCATTTTTTTCAAGATGTTTGCCGGCACCTGCACTATCGGTATTTTTATTAAAGACTAGCTGACCCGACAGACGTTGTCCTGTCGTTTAGTATAAAAAAATAAAATTCATCAAAATCGGTTTAGCATTTTTTCTTTCATAAGAACCTTCTCCTGACAATAGCGCTCACAACAAAAAAAGAATTATCGAAATATGTGTAAAAGTGTGTGATGCCGTGACCAAGGGAAATAGGGATTGATTTTTATATTATAGAAGAAGAAGATTACGGACATAACAGTAGTTGGTACTACAAATACTGTTATCTATACTTAGCTTAATGGGTACTTAACCTCGGTTATCAAACCCGCGATTATGTGAATTGTATCAAAATTCGCTCACTGAGTCAACAGAGCATACTCCCTTTTTGCCATTTTTTATAGCCGGCCCAAGAGAAAAAGTGGCCACAGAAATAAAAATATTAAAAACGCCGTGAAATACGTCAATGTCAATTTGATTGATTTGACAGTTGTCATGTCACTGTGAAACGTGTCGCTGACGGACGGCTTGTTGAAGATTTTTGCTCGAAAATTAATAAAATGCTGTGTGAAACTTGCATTTCTTTTGCCTAATGTGTTTCATAAAATGTGTGTAATTTGCTGAAGATTCTTTAACTAAAGAAACCTAAACGTTATATCAAAAGATGGTTTTAATTTCAAATGATGAGGCAAGTATTTTAAGAGGTACAGTGTGATATGTTAATTTCATGATAAATCATTGTTCTAAACATATTTTTCACTGTTTCAGTTCTTATTAGAGCTCACGAAACTCTTCCAAAAGGCTCGTGTGGCTGGGTCTGTAACCATGACAATGAAACGATGTAAGTTTTCAAACAATTTGGTTAACAAGTAAGAAGAACAGTAACTTTTGCAAGTACTAAGTAATTTATATTTTATTCTGCAGATGATGGACGTACTAAACCCCACCCCCGAGACGGCACTCCAGCAGTTAAAAATCCAGATTACAAATGTCTAATTAGAGCACAGTCAAAGAATAGGAAAATTTCAACTGTCATAGAGCAGAGAGATGTAGAAAAGTTCACAACTGCTTATTCAAGTCTATTGAAAACAAGCGTGAACGGCTTAAAACGTCTCAAGAAACCCAAGAAGAAAGCAATGGCAACTCAGTAAAGTTTAAAAGTTGTGGCAATGTGTCAAGACTGAATTATAATGTGCGCATCTTGTGTATATTATAACATGTATGTCCTAGCGTTTGGGACGAGGTCCATTGAACTGTGCTTTTCTCTCTGTGAGATGAAGAGTTGGAGTCGTGCCTGGCAGTGCTAGTGATGCGCTGTAGTCATTGACCATCTGTCCAATGCACCATATTTTTATATTTATAAAATATTATGTTACTTCCTCAATTAAAATATTATGCTGTCATGTATAATCTGTCTTTTAATTCTATTAGTTTTTATATTCTACAGATTTTTGTATTTCTGTAGTCTCATCTATTCATTCTGTAGTTCTTTAATTCTTCTCTAAAAACCATTGTCTGAGTTTCCATTCTCACACAATCTATCTTTCGTTATGTTGTCTTCAAGTTGTCTTTGGTTCACTTCATTCATGACTAAGATTAAGAATATGTACTAAAGTCAATTAAAAAGTCTGAAGTAGAAAAAGGTAACTATCGAGATGTTGGTAATTTCCAGAACAAATGTAAGTATCTAAGGAATCATGAGAATTTACTAAGTGCTGAGAATTACCTAACTAAAAACACTTTTCTGTTTCATATTGATAAAAGGAAGTATTTGAATGAGCTAAAAGGATAACAGAAGTAAAGGTAGAAAGATACTAAACGAAAACTACTTTTGAGATATACAAAGGTAGTGTTGGAAATAAAAGTAAACATAACAAATGATTTTTTTATTTATAACTTTATACTTATATCACAATATGAGACCAATTAACATGTTTATAGAAAATGACTAACTAACGCAATATAAAAATATGAATATCATAGTTACAAAATAGCTACATTTAATGATAATATATTTTTGCAATAATTTAATACTGGTGTCATACACAAAGATACTTTTAGTATAAGTTATATTCTTTTTAAAATTTAATAATTTCAAGGATCACAATAATTATAATTCATGCACATGGTCATTATTGCACTTAGAACAAATTCAACTGCGACTATTTTGTTACACACATTTAACAAAAATTAGTTATACTTATATCCTACTTTACTAAAAATGTACAAATCTTATATAGAAGTAATATACTTACTATGAAAATAGCTGGTATGTACAGCCATCATTAGTATATTGTGTTTTATACAGATTTCTTAAGCAAGAAAATCTATCTCAATCAGTAAATGTACCACTGTCCTACTAATTATAAAGGTATTAGAGGTGTATGTTTGCCTGTGAGTCTGTCTGGGTATGTTCATAGTTAGAGACGTAGGATAAAGTAAGTATGTGTCGTAGGATGATTTGATAAACAGATTTTTTTTGCGAAAAACGCGGATAATTAAACATTAGCTATGATATTTTACTTCTCATAAACTCTGGCTTGATTTTGGTGTACAGACTTACTTTTATTGTGATTGGTTCGTAGGTATCATCATGCAGCTTTTAATATGTTTAACCAGAAATCTTTCTTGAAAGTTCTGTTTATCAAAATCATCCTTTAACATATTTATAAAGAACAATGGCAGATCCCCATACATCATTTTATTTGACTGAAAAATAGCTGACATACTTACATAAACAATTGTAAAATGTTCATTACAAACTCATAAACACACTATAGAAAAGCTCTGTGGTAAAAAGATGAGGGGACTTCAATTTTCCGAGTTTTTTTTTAAAGTTATTTTATTACAAAAATTTCACCCATTTATCTTTTTTTACTTGGCAGAAACACGTCAAATCACATCACACCACTGAAATTCGCTCGTAGTGATCTAGTGTGATGGAACTTAGAGATCCCACACCAGACTAACAAAACTATAATGTCGTCGGTATATACAAAAAGAAAATACCATACGAAACTTAAACAATAACAACATCGAGGCAATTTCAGTGGCATAACGTGATAACGTCAAATTAAAAAAAGGTTGAAACTTTCTTAATAAATTTTCTATACGATATACATATCTTTAAACGACTAGAGTTAATAATCGACATTGTACAATATTTATTATTTACGTAACAAGCTTTTTAGTGCAAATAATTTACCGCCATTGTTCTTTATTAATAGTAATTGAATAGACTTTCGAACCCTTATTTGAAGTAAAATACAGTTTATGTACTTAGTAGTAGAGGCTCTTACATTTGCCCAACTTTCATCCACATTTGTATCCAGGACCGGTCACATAAGTTGTAGGAAATTAAGACACCATCACTTAAAAAAAAATTGGGAAAAATACTCATTTAAAATTTTTCACTTGCGGCGAGGTTTGAGCTCGCGTCTTTGGGTCGGTACCCCAACGTCTATACCAACTAGACCACGCAAGTCCCTGCCTCGAGCTGTGAAAATCATGAATAGTATTATTGACCAAACCACCATGACTTGTCAAAGCCCGCTTTCAGAAAACAGGCAAGTTTGCATTACTATTACTTCTTTCTTCAATCTATACTAATATAATAAAGCTGAAGAGTTTGTTTGTTTGAACGCGCTAATCTCAGGAACCGCTGGTCCGATTTGAAAAATTCTTTCAGTGTTGGATAGTCCATTTATTGAGGAAGGGTATAGGCTACTTTTGATCCCGATATTATCACCGGATCGGGACGTCGCTAGTGGTAAAATAAAACTACTTAAGATTCTTGGAAGTGAGTCGCTTGATGCACGCGTTCCGGACGTGGTCGTTCTTGAGGCGCTCCGCCTCGTGCAGGATGCGGCGCAGGTCGTTGGTGCGGTCGTGGCGCGCCGCCAGGATGTACGCGCTGCTCACGTTGTGACACACGAGGTAGCACGATATCTACAACACACACATCATTATTATAATAAAAAACTTGAGAGGTGTCAAGGGACACCCGGATGAAACGAAGTTCCAAGCAAAAAAAAAAGTATCCGTTACAACTTTTGGTCTTAATTTTTTCCGTCTAGCCCTCTTTCGCAACGCGCGATAAGGAACTTCGTTCTAAAAAGAACTACGGGTCTAGACCGCGACTAGGACCGGTGAAACCCGTTTGCCGAAACGTCAATGTAAAACTAAAGTTATCTGCAAACGTGATCTAGACTCGTTTAAATAATTATAATAGACAGAAATTTTAAACATTCCAATCAATAAAATTATAGGTCCTTTTTAACCGACTTTTTTTTTACTGACTAAGATTTGACCAAAACCCTTTAACCAAAATTCGCGACCAAGACTATTGTAACATAATCGAAACCTCGAGGTAAGAAAAAAACTAAAAATATGCGAATAAGATCCGGGAAAAAATGCAATAAATTTAGGTACCTTGATGGAGACACTATGAATATCATTAATAAGTATCTCAGCCATCTCGTCATGTAGCTGCCCACGCGTCTCGCAACGTGCTACAACTGCGCCCACGCCGGCTTCTAACACTTGGTCGCTCATTAGGCTGGAACAATAAACAAGCATTGCCAAGACAATAAATAAATAAATTCTGTGAACAACACACAGCACCATCTAGCCCCATGGTAAGCTAAGCTTGTGACTAGACAACGGATATAATACCTACTTATATTTATTTTTCTTTTGTAAATACATACATATTATACATAGAGGGGACACCCAGACCAGACACAAATATTTATTTTATAAGCAAAATTCCCACCATCTTCCACTTTCAAAGGATAAGTAGGCCAAGTGGGTTCTTTGTAAGATCTCGCGCAGTATAAGGTCTATTCATCAACAATCCTTACTAATGTTATAAATGCGAAAGAAACTCTGTCTGTCTGTTACGTTTTGCCGATTTTGATGAATTTTGGTAGTTTTGACCTTGAAGATCCCGATATTCCCGCGGGATCGGGACTTACGCAGTGAACAAAAATAACTGCGGTGGGTATCGAACCTTTAACCTTCTGCGTCATAGAATCAATAATTACCTTGCAGCAGTTTCCTTCGACACCCGTATGCACTTAGCCAAAGTCTTGACCTCACTGAACCTGTCGTTATTCACCAGATACCTCGCGACGTGCGTGTACACATTCATAGAGTCCAATTTGTGTTCTTGAATTATTCTGAAACAATAGTAGTTAGGATTTAAATTTAAACTTACAAGGTTATTTTCACTACAAATATTATTAAAGTTGTCACAAGAAGTAACTGTAAATAAATAAATAAATTGGTAAACTTAAGTAACTTACTTGAAACCCAAGTCGAAACCAGTCTCCATGTTCTGTCCAGTCGCTAAAATAATAGCCACCAATCTTATTTTATCTGTATTCGATCCGAATAGCGTCAAAGGTCTAACTTCATTGTTCTCTGTATCTCTTCTAGCGGTCTGTATGGGTATAACTTCGTCGACAACTTTGTCTGTAAGCCGACCACTTTCCTCGCAGGTGGCGAGGTACTTGGCTACTTCCATCTGCCGTGTGATGGTCGTCATTAAATTGTCTATGGTGGTCTTGTCTAGGTTGAAATGGAACGATTTCGGGTCTGTCGTTTCTGTTGAAGTAAATTGAATTAAATTAATATAGCAGCACAAGCGCGGCTTTACACTAGCAGGCCCCTGTTTCATAAAGCTGACAATCCGACAGGCGCGACATATGTCGAGAACCGACAATTTGACAATTTTTCTGTTTCATAAAGCCGACAGGCAACAAAATTGTCATGGTGGAAAATTTACAAATAAGTGAAATTGTCGCGACAATTTGTCATTTTTCTGTTTCATAAAACTTTTTGTGCGACAGGTGACAATTTGTCGGGAAAAACTTGACAATTCTGCTTTATGAAACAGAAAATTGTCGTGACAATTTGTCGGGAAAAACTTGACAATTCCGCTTTATGAAACAGAAATTGTCGTGCCACTGTAAACCTGGGCAATCAGAACAAACGATGTCCCATCTGGCCCCTGTTTCATAAAGCTGACAATCCGACTTTTATGTCAAGAACTGACATATTTGTAAAATTGTCCGACATTTGCGACAGGCGCCTAACCTTATGTCGGCGACATAATTGTCGCGTTTTCTTGACATACATATGTCGCGTTTATGAAACGCGTTCGACAATTAAAAATATGTCACGGTTTCACCTGTCGCTTTTTAATATAATTGTCACGTTTATGAAACAGCCTAAGCGTGACAATTTGACAAATAAGTCAGTTCTTGACATAAAAGTCGGATTGTCAGCTTTATGAAACAGGGGCCAGATGGGACATCGTTTGTTCTGATTGCCCAGGTTTACAGTGGCAGTATTATTGTTAGTGTGGGCTTTTT